>SRPS01000012.1:0-237973 GCA_018360175.1 Claviceps arundinis
ACAACCCAGCGCGGCCTGTGCCTCTTGGACTCCGTCTGAATGGAGATGAAGATTCCAATAGCTCTGTCAGTCGCCTGCTGTGCCAGGAGGCTAGCGGCGATCTCGACAGTGATCTTGATGGCAATATTGACGGCGATCTTGACAGCGTTCCGGGCGCTGAAGATGAGCTCGAACGCGCATCTCGTCGCCGCCGCCGGCCGCGCGTAACAGAGTACAAATCGCGTCGCCGTAACCACGGTGAGCTCCTCGAGTTGGTCGAGGGCGTGGAACGCGACCTCTACGAGCCAGACCTATGCGTATGTGATCATCCGCCACCGCCATGCTATGTGATTAGCCACGGATACTAGTCAGTAGATAATATCAGATAAAAACGCGGCCAACATGGCTCTTAAACTCACAGAGAAGTTCCTGATTACTCTTCAACCCTATCATTGGGCTATAATAACTTTAACATTTAATTGTCATCGGTGAGCCTACGGGCGCGCAGCTACCACATTCCGCCACCAGATTGCAATACCTACGGTAGTCACTCTGGTCTCTAGACTCTGTCTACGTCTCAGGCGAAAGTATCTTGTGAGGTGTGGGAGCCAGCGAAGTAGCTACATGGCGCTAGCAGGGGTGGCTGCAGCCCTCTAACCGCTTTAGGCTATGGGCAGGTCAATTGCACTAGTTATGTGCGTGTGAAATATACTCTCCCGCCACTGTTCTGACGAAACGGGAAGGCAGCTCTACACTTAGGTACATGTACATACCTGTAAATACATTACTACATGTACCTACTATCATGACACTGATACAGTCCATATGCATGTTGCATGATTGCATCTTCTCGTACATCTCAATGTAGGCCTTCATGTACATAGGCACATGCATACCTCCTACGACAAGATGTACATTGCCATGCACATGATAGGTATGTACGTCGTCATGGTACCTAGGTACGTATGTACTCCGTACGTAATTATGCGAGTCCCTGAGTCGCGGAGTCGCGGTACCCGATCCGCTGCCTGCTCAAGCAGACCCCTGATGACAGACAGACATGGCTTCATGCCGGCATGACAGTGATGGTACGAGTTTATGTCCGATCTCTGTTCGACATGCATCCAGTACCTACGGAGTAGGGTACATATGGAAACGATGGCACCGGATACGCGCCAGGCGTAGGATCATGATGTGGTGATCCCGTTCAACACGCGGCACAAGGGATGCCATCCATGATCCAGCACGCGACACCCCTTGTTTCTCGGCTGAGAGTGAGTTCCAAGCGCGTAACGCTCTTCTGAGCAATATATGTATACATACATACCTAGGTACATAATTCTGAGGTACGGAGGTATGTATGTACCTACATACCTACCTACCTCCTTATGTACTCGATGTAGAGACTCATCGGCTAGCAGCCGCACCCAAGGTTTGAGCCACGGACTCAGTATCGCATGATAGAGCCAATCGAGTCGAGTGATCCGATAAGGTCCTTGGCAAGCTTGAAGCTACCTACCTATGTATAATGTACCTATGTACATTGCTTGGTGTAGGTCCACTTTGCTCTTCTGAATTCTCCCGTCAAGTCTCTTATTACTATTGAGGTAGCCACTGGCCAGTCGCCAACGACATACGTCGCAGACTCGCAGCCGAGCGAGGCTGGCGTAGAGAGGGCGACTCAACACGAGACCAGAGAGCCGCAGCAGCCTCGACGAAGCGGATTGATGGCACGAGATCACCACGGCACTACGGAGTACATACATACCTATGGCACCGTGAGGGGGTTGGGAGTCGGGACAGGAGGCCAGGCAGTTTCAGAAAGCACTATGGAGCAAAGTGCTAGACGTGGTCGGAGAGAGCACTTTCGATGACTGCTTGATCTAGGTACTGCACGATGCTGCATGTTCGTCGACATGGCGGCCGTTCGACTACATACCTACTGCAGTGAGCAGACGAGTGACGACGAAGGCCTCTATGAAGGCCTTGGCGTCTCGCACTACCGATTTATGATCAACGCCACACAGAGTCGCAACTCGCAAGGAGGAGAAGATGGGAAAGGGAATGGGCTAGAGCCTAGCACTCATCAGGAGGACTTCAGGAGAGGAGAGCTCTCAGAGGAGGGACATTGGAAGCAATGGGCCAATGGCTGACGGACTCTGGTGCGACCGATGACGGAAGGGAGCCAGCGGCGCACGGTGCAGATCTGATTACGTATCATCTACCAAGCCGCCCCCAGGCCGCCTGGATAAGCGCTGGAGGAGTGCCCAGAGCACCCAAGCTCCCCTGTAGAGCGAGGGCCTGCCTAACCCGACTCGGGCAGCTGGTTGACCGGCACCAGCACCGGCACCGGCTGCTCGGCCATGAACGATCCCACAGTGTCCTGCAGTGTCTGCACGGTGTCCCTGGTCCTTGTCAGCGTACGGAGTAGAGCGATGGTGTCACTGGTGTGTCGATGGGACAGGTATCCCCCTTTTCCCCCCTCCTTCTCCCCTCTTTCTACCCTTCACAGGGCCCCGGCATGTGTCTTGTGGTGTGGCAGTCGTGCATACGCGTCGTCACACCCGTGCGGACATGGCAGTTCTTCATGGTCCCTTGCTTGTGTTGAGTGCGGTTGCAGGGCCTACTTTCAGCCTGCAACTCGCACTGGCTCGAGCGACCGATAGCAGCCACTGCTCAGTGCTCGAGCCTCGTTGGCCTGCTTGGCCACTCACAGGGCGCTCAGCACGCCGTAGTGGGGCTCTATCAACTCCTGCGCCCAAAAGCCCAAAAGCCCACCAAACTTATCCCACCATGCCCCACCTAAACCCACCACATCCAGACCGTCGCCGTTAACCCCTGCTCCTTTTTTCTGGCCCCTCGATAATCGACAATCATTTCCTACTGTGGCTATCTCTGATCCCGCCCATCGCAAGTCAAAGACGAACCCTCCGCTCGCTGCAGTACTCCGTACGTTGAGTCCCCTCTCATATGACTCGGTTTCCTGCGCACTTAACAAACCTCTTTCTCTTTCCATATTCTCACCTTGGAGGAATTCTGTCGATTCGTCTCCTCCGTAATCGTTGGGGGGGTCTTAATGCACGCACCTTGCTATACGCACCACCCACCGCAACTATCACGCCACACGGCCAGTCAATCGATCGAGAGCCGTTGCGGCCATGCGGCGATAGATTACTGCTCGCGATTGCTCCAAGACAGCCTCCCAAAGCCCGCCTTGCCCGCCCCCAACATGTCGACTCGACTGACGAGGATCCCCTCTTGTACGGCGTCACGATGGATTCCTCACACAGACCACAACTGCAGCAATCCCAGGCTCCGCAAGAGCCTATGACGCTTCATGCTCCTCTTCCGCAGTCGGTGTCCATGCCGCTTCGCACCGCCAACAGTACGCCGATATCATCACCAGGCTTATTCAGCCCGACTGCCTCACGACAGAGCCTCACGCATCCGCATACGTCACTTTCCGAATGCAATACCCAGGCGCCAATGGGCAAACGCCCGTGGCTTCACCCTCTACAGACGCACCGGGTCAGAGAGTAAGTTAAATGTCGCCACGTCATGCTCTCCAGGACGCTGTCCAGGATTCTCAAAGGTAGCAACGCGATGCTGACATGAACCACCGGAAGGACTCATAAAGCGTTGATCGACTTGGACAGTATTAATGGACGCAAAACGATCAACCAGTATGAAGTTATTGAAGAAATCGGCCGTGGCATGCATGGCAAGGTGAAACTTGCTCGAAGCCTTGAAACTGGCGAAAACGTGGCCATCAAGATCATTCCTCGGTTCTCCAAGAAACGACGTTTAGGTAAACTTACCGCGCTCTCCCCGCAAGATAAGACCAAGAAGGAAATTGCGATCCTGAAAAAAATTCGCCACGCCAACGTTGTGGCGCTTCTTGAAGTTATTGATGACCCCGAGTTGAAGAAGATCTACATGGTTCTTGAGCATGTTGAGCTCGGAGAGATTGTCTGGAGGAAAAAGGGCCTTCCCCACATTTGCCAGTATGAGCGAAAGTTGGTCGAACGAGAAATGGCTGGTGGCGAAGCGCCCACGGCCGAGGAGATACAGTACAACGAACTACTCGAACGCAGACATGCCATAAAAGAGATCAAACGGGCCAAAATGGCGCAGAATTTCGCTGGACCATCGGACTTCTGGAGCGTTGAACATGGGGCCGCCGACGACCGGAGCAGCAGCGCTGGTCCTTGGTCGCGCATCTCCTCACAAGACAACTTTGCCATGATGGACCGCTCGTCCTCGCCCTCCGGCTCCCGACAGTCATCTGCCGCGCCCTCCCGCTCACTTTCTTTCGCCTCCAGCAACCTGTTACCTTCCAAGATGTCGGAGGATGCACTGTGGGTTGACGATATGGAGACACCTGGGCCCCTTGATTCGAATACACCCTACGACAACACTCTGTTCGGTGCGAGCGCCGAGGAAGGTTCACGGGGCCCCACCTTTCGTCAACGATCGTCCAGCATGGCCGATTCTATCATCTCGCACATGTCGTCTGTTGATTACAACCCGTTCGCACATGATCCTTTCGCGGAGGATTACTCTTTTGTCCCATGTTTCACTTTCGAACAAGCGCGGTCGACATTCCGAGACACGGTATTGGGGCTGGAATACTTGCACTACCAGGGCGTAGTCCATCGGGACATCAAACCCGCCAATTTGCTATGGAGCAAAGACCATCGCGTCAAAATTTCCGACTTTGGAGTTTCCTACTTTGGTCGACCCATCCGCGATGGCGAGGCTGACGATACGGTGTCTGAGTCCGAGGCCAAGGATTTTGACGATGACCTCGAACTAGCCAAGACGGTGGGCACACCGGCCTTCTTCGCCCCTGAGCTATGTTACACAGACTTGGATAGTGGACTACAGCCAAAGGTGTCGGAGCAGATTGATGTGTGGTCGCTCGGTGTCACCCTGTATTGTCTCATATATGCGCGCATACCTTTTCTCGCCGAAGACGAGTTTCAAATGTTTCGCAAGATTGCGACAGACGAAGTGCACATTCCTCGTCGCCGCCTCAAGCCTGTTGACCCCTCAACGTCACCCGCAGAGCACTCACTGTACAAGCGACACAATGCACACCCGTATCGCGATGACAACGATCTCGAATATGAGGATGTCGACAATTTGCTTTATGATCTTCTCAGACAAATGTTGACCAAGAATCCTGAAAAGCGCATTCGTCTCAGGGATATCAAGCGCCACCCCTGGGTGGTTCAAGGAATCCCCGATGTCGTGGCTTGGCTCGAAGAATCTGATCCCGCAGGGCCGTCTCAGGGCAGAAAGATCCAGGTGGATGAGAAGGAAGTTTCATATGCTGTCATTCCCCTCACCCTCCTGGAGCGTGCCCGGTCGGTTGTGAAGAAAGCTGTTGAAAAGGTGATGCATCCTCTAGGCGAACGCAGCGGTAGCAAGCCCAGGACGAGGAAAAGAGCTACGAGCAGTGCAGTAAGCTCCAGTAAGTTGAGCTCGGCTGGCGAGGGCTTTTTCAGACAAACTGGTGCACCGTCACATGAGCATCGCCCCAGTATTCGCGGCGATGACTACTTTGCTCCGAGCTCCACGAGAGCCGTAGGGTTCGGGGATGCTGGCCAGTTGCAGACGAGAACCACTTCTACGGCGACCACAGTCCAGGGCGACGATGCGTCGGTGCATGATCACGGGATCCGGGATCAGGGCGGCCTGCATGGAAGCAACGACCTGTCAGCTGGCACAAGCTCCTCTCGTCGCTTCCAACGGCACGTTTATCAGAATCGGATGATGCCTCCGTCACTTGAGCTATCGCATGCGCATCCCGAAACACAGTCGACCCCTGTCACACCAAATGCAGGAACCCGTCCCTTTCCAAGCCGGCAAGCACATGTCCGATGGACTGGTCCGTCCGAGTCTCAAAGCGAAAGCGACTTTTCGTCGTATTCGATTGACCGAGGAATGTTCATGAGCCCTGACAGTCGTCATCGTTGCTCATCATGTGTTTCTGTTTCATCAACCGCCGCTCCTGGCACTATGCGTGAATACCATCGGCATCCAGGACTGATGCGGTCCGTGGATTTGGGAAGGGGAGAGCGCCGGTACAATACCTCTTCCCCGTTGTCCTCTTCTCCACAGGCCAGTTTGGCTGCCCTCCAGCGCGAAGACGCGCGTCACGCTCTGATAGCTGAGGATTCCGAATTAACATTAACGTTAGCTCCCGACACGAACAGCATTGCAGACGCCGTGGGGGAGCTATCCATGCAAAGCACATCATCACAACCGGCCTCCCAGGCCTGCACCCTATCATCGTCTGAACGCGAGATGCGGGACTGGTCTAACCACGCTGCTCCTTCTGGAGATAAGGCCGGCATGAATCATAAGTCCTCCAGCCTGGAGTCCATGCACGACTTGGGTACACCACCTTCGACATGTCCCAGTGAGACAGCCACGCCATGTAATGTGCACTCCGCCAAGTCCCGATCAGAAACCTTACACGATGTTCATTGCGACTCTTCGCTGCCTGCACCGCTGAACAGGGATTGCGCCGGCACGGAAGCGGAACACCTGCGCACGCGGAGACTGGTCTCCCGCCAGGAAGGATCCTCGGAGGCTGACACACCGCCTGCTATGGCCAAGGAGGCGACTCCTGCCATGAAGAGTGACTCTACACTACCGCCGCTCAGTGCCCCCTCTGAAGATGAGACGGACTCGTCTGCTCCTCACGCCGACTCGGACTGTGACAATGAAGAGGGCTTATTTCTTGTGACGAAATCCACGAGACATGTGCCTTTTTTTGCTGCCGCGGGACCGAGACAGTTTGAGAATCGGAGGCGCGATACGGGGACTAGTAGTGCGAGTAATGAGACTGCGAAAAGGGTTTCTGTGTCTGGGAGGGATTGATCTATCGATGTTCTGGATCAATCACGCGAAATACGCCATTTTGAGTCGTTGATCGGTATTTCTGATTTCTCTCAGAAGTCCCGTTTCTTATCAGGAACCTGACGTCTGCGGCTGTTTCTGGTTGGCCGAGGACACAGTCGCTGACGAGCACTTGACAGTCTGCAGCCGCTTGGACCTGTAATCAGACATCATGGGCTACACGATGGCCAACAAGCAAGTACACTGCTTCAGCTTCAGCTCCAGCTTCAGCGAGATTTGGTCCTTTCGACTAGATTCTGGGTGGGGGTGTTCCACCTGATTGTTGTGGTGCCCGTGCCTTCCTTTCCATTTTCGTTTGCGCTTTGCGCTCAACATGTTCATGTTTGGACTTCTTGGACACATGCACTATGACAAGGATTTGGGGAATGACGCGCGATCCGTCTTCCCAGTCACGAATGTGGTCTTTGCTTTGAAGGCATTGACACGATTGATGTCTTCCTCACTTGCACTAGACGTCGAGATGGATTCTAAGGTGCCGTCTGGCCGCCTATGAGTCGATGCCCTCCACGCTCCCACACAAGGAGCAACCACGCTGAGGCCGACATTTCACTCGCAATGGCTCTGTTACCTACGTAGTGCTGGAGACCCTCCCACGCCATTCACATAACCGCCATGTGCTCATCATACACCTAACATATACTTACTATGCATATATCATACGCTCACGTCCGCTTATCATACATACGCTTATAATCCAAGCCATACATGTCGGTAGAGATGCCAAAAGGCACTTTGTACATTTTTCTTGTGTTACCTCGCATTTCTGGATCTACTTCCCTGGCTCTGCCTGCATCTTGTCTGCAACATGTTGTCACGTATTCTCTAGCACTCGGTTGTGTTCTAGCTTTCACTATTTTCTATCCAGCCCTCTCCTTTCCGGCATAAACCTATGCACCGGCATGACGCATTAATGATGTTGGCGGATCGGCCCCATTGGGTGGAACATACACAGTACATGTTTTGAAGTCTTATATTCTTTGGGTGGGACGTCGGAAACAGCTCGAATAGTACTTTTTCTGGGAGGCTCGTGGGGGAGACACGACAATGTGCCGTGCATTCTCTCTTCAACCCACTTATTGGGCTATTTACAAATGCAAGCATTTTCTTTCTCGGGTGGCTCAATCTGATTTTGCATTCTTTCTCTTATCCTCTTCTCTATCATGTGTCTCTTTCTCTATGATATGTCCTCTTCTCATCTTATGTGTTCTCTTTCCTCTTGTGTCTCCTTCTTCTTGAACGATGCATGGTAATTCGTCAGGCTGGAATTTGCATACTTTAGAGACATACCCCGTTTCGATGCCCAGCGCAAGAAACCCCGGTAATGGGCTGATTGGGTGGCTTTTTTGGTACTTTCGGCGCGAGTCTTGTTTAATGACGGCGCGAAAAGAAGATGTTCAGCTTTTCAGGGCCGGCCGTGGGAAGGGTAATTAGTATGGATTTGTAGGGTCTTAGGTTGGAGGGATGGAAACTTGAAAGTATAAGGGAAGGTTGTTCTTATTATCGAATGGTTGGTGGTGGTAGAGTGAATTGTGTATGGGCATGTAATAGCGCTTCAACTGTCGACGCCAACGTCAAAGTAAATTACGCCAGATTAGTAAATGGCAGAATCAGATCACGATTGGAAAATGGGAAATGCTGTCCCGAGCATGTCGTGTGCTTGAAGTTCGAACTTGTCCCTTCCTCAGTGAATTCATGTGATAGAAGTGTAAGAGACTATCTGCCTATCCACATACCCATACCAAGGCAATCGAAAGTGCAAGCGAGAATCTCATCTCCAGTCTGAGGGTTCAGCATCTCTATCAGAACGTACACCCTTACCGTCAAAACCGACGGCCCCTACCGAGTTTCTATAAGGAGACTATCAAAGCCAACCTATTTGCAAGCTGACGTTGGTAAAACCACAGACCAGAACACCCTGCCTATTCCACAGAAGAAGACCCACTAGTATGATAATAACATCAGCATAGAAGAAGACGGTCTGCCTTTAGCTATGCAGCAGGCTTCGTTTGAGACAGTCTGGAGCCAAGGCCTTGGACTCGAGTATTGTGATGAACTCCTTCTATCACAACATGAGCGAAACCCGCCGGCCATATTGTCAAGTTTGAGGACGGCACCCTTTCCTATAGGCGCATGTAGACATTGCGGTACGTACATGCTGGCATGAATAATAGCGCATGCCAAGTCATACTGCTTGAGCTCAAGATTATGTTTGTCTGCAATGAACATGAGCATGCGGAAAGATCGGCTTCCTGGTATTGCTGCAGATGTGTCTTGTGAGGAGATGAATATTTGCTCATCTCCATGCACAGATGGACAACCAGGTGTGGTTGCACCTAATAAACGGACGAGCTTGTTCAACATGTAGGCGTACACTGTCATACGGCCCAGGATGTGCTAATCGGTTCATTGGTGAATGGACGAGACACCCCTCTCCCTCCATGATTGCATTTGATGATGGCTTGGAGGTGTGTGCGTACATTCTGCTGTCTTGAACGGCTCGTCCATTGGTATCGTAGATGTGCACCGCTTGTGATATGAAGCCACATTTCCAGGAGAGATTGAGAATCAATTCCATTGCGCGTGCTCTTCCTTGTTCACATCCCCTGAGGTGTGTCAATCGGCACTTTCACTTTCCGCTCGACAGTGGTAATCGCATGGTTGAGTCGATGACTTGAACAAGTCATGATTCATTTTGTGGTCCTATGTTGAGACTGACTTGCCCTCCTCTCGCAGTAAGGCCTGAAACAAAGTATCATTCTTACTTCTGAGTTTAATGAGGCTCTGGGTGCTTTCCTTTGGTTTCCACCATCTAGGAGCTAGTTCTTTATGAATGTAGTAGCAACCCTTGATACCATGACGTTCACCACATGCTGGGCATCTTTCGCCAGAATTTGCAGGCTTATGACCTCTTTGCCTTTTGTTCGATGAAGCTTGACGGCTCGAATTTGGCGGTGCATTTCACCGCTTATGATTTTTTGCAGGTGGCGCGTTGTCAGTAGCGGAAGAGGCATTCCTCTTATTACCACGGCTGGCAGCACCATCTTCAGCTGTAGAGGAAGCGCCAGCCCTGGATTTCCCAGAATCAAGATGACATTGCACTTTCATGTGTTCTCGGAAACGTCTCGCCATCTCCTTTCTCGACATGAGAGGCTCAAATCTTCCTGTTTCCAGAAAGGTAGCAGCCCACGTTGGGGCCAGCCACATTTGCCACTGCGGACGCAAAGTCCTTCATAAGTGCGTGGATTTGCAAGACCTCAGGGACGCCATATAGTTTCGCCATTGAGACGGCTTCATTGTATTCAGCCAGCCATGCGTTCCAGTGTTGCGGGCTTTGCATCGGCTCGAGAGCCTCGTGGTATCGTTCGCGTGCTTGTTTCTTTTCGGAACGATCGTCTACCCATAGTGCGTCTTTGAGGCGGGAGATCCACTCAATAAATGACTTGTCCGGGTCAAGTACGCCGTCTGTAGACTCATTTCTACTGTTGAAAAGATCAGGTCGAACAGGTGTTCCTGGCTACTTCGCTGTTTGTCATATTCCTCATAGGTCGAAAAGGTGGGAATCTTTGGCTTTTCCAGAAAAGGGACCGGGTGGTCTGGGTTGATGTTGTCCCAGATATCGTAGGCTACAGCGCAAGATTGGATTTGATGGAGCCAAGCTTTCCACTGCTCGTGGCTGCCCAGGCTGCGCAGGATGATACATAGGTGCGTCGGACTGAGGTTGTGCGTCCATTTTGTTCCAGAGAGCTCAACGTCAAGTGATGCTCTTGAGTCTTGAGCCTTGAGTCTTGAGTCTTAGTCTTAATTAGTCTTGACCCTTGGGCCTTGACTATTGATTGTACGGAGTAGGATTTGTCATACATAGGTACCTTGTACCTACTCATGTATGATGTACCTATGTACATACATACATAATTTCATAATGCAAAAGCACAGCTGCGATTAGGGATACTCACCTGACGGAACCTTGTACAATGTACATATCCGCCCGTCATTCGCCCCGCCAATCCCCAGGTGACAGGTCCCAGACGGTCCGTCGAGCACAGCCCTGGGCAACGTGTTGCAACTTGCAACTTGCAGCAACTTGGTCCAAACAACGGCATAACATACCGTACTCATATTCCCGTTCCGTCCGTCCGCCATCTACCGCCTCTGGTGGCTTGTTTCTGTAGTCTCGTTCCCTGGCAATACGCTCTTCAGTCCTCGATGCGACAGATGCATCCACTGGCTTCTCGTCATCTCCCAATATGAGCGCCCCGGCGCACGATGCTGCCGATCGTCGTGTCGTTGGCTCGACTCGGACTCAATCCTGCGACGCAGAACCTGACGGCAGCGACGGTTCTTTGCAGCGTGCTCTGGATCTGGTGGCTGGTCTCTGGCAAGAAGCCCCTTTTGCTCGGCTCCCTGACGATGCGCCTCCCGAGCTTTACACTTACGTGCGAGAACTGGAAAATCCCCATCGAGTCTATGCTATTCATCGCGCAAGTCGGCGTCATGACTTCCAGTTCTTGGTTGATAGGCATGTTGGATGATTGCGTTTTCTCCTATCGAGCGACAAATTATACATACTAACCATGCACATGCTGTACACAGATACATCCACCAACTTCGCGATGGCTGCGGCTCTTCATTTTGCATTACCGCCACCTGCTTCACGTGCCGGAAACGTCTAGCAGGCAAAGGTCCTGTACGGCGATACAACCCTACCAGTGCAAGAACGCTGGCGGTATGCTTGGCTAGCCAAAGTCAACCAGACAGAGGTCTTTGCCCACACCTAAGGCGCTCGCATGATCCGCCACCAGCCACCAATAACCTCATTTTTTCTGCTCAGCTGCCGCGGATGCCGTCGTTGGTCCGATCTTCGTCTTCACGAGGCTTGAAATCGCGAAGTCATGTCAAACATTCAACTTCCTTCGAAGACGAGTCGACCCATACCTCATCCGCGCCACGATTGCATACGTCTTCGCCAGAGTCCGTAGAAACCAGCAGAGATGGGGGAACATCCGCTGGAGGGGACACAGAGTCGGCGATCAGAGAGGACGGCCCATCACGGCAGACCGGAAAAAGTACAACTTCTCCAATAGTCAAGATCGCTGAGAAGCCGGTCTGTACAGACCATCGATCTTTCGCAGCTACAACGTTTGAAACAGCGGCTTTCAAGATGCTCGAGTGGCTCACGCCGCAAGGGTTGCAGGCCATGTTTGACAAGTATTCAGATGCTCGCAATCTTGACAGGCCTGCTAAATCAGACTCGGATATGAAGGCTGAAGCCTCTGAAGCTTCAGATGCGGTTCCCCCTGTTCCATCCTCGTCGAAGAAGCCCAAGCCTACGAAATGTCGGTCTTCGTCTAAATCGACGCATTCATTGCCTACACCATCATCTGAGGTTGAGCAAAGCCCTCAACTAGCATCAGAAACAGCGCGTCCTGACGAGCATTTGGTTTCGACACGAGATCCTGCGCGGTGCAAACGAAACTCTCAGAACACCGTGAGGAGCTCGACTGCTCCAAAATCACAGAGAAAATCATCTGTCGAAGCCGTTGCACCATCCGCCACTATCGATACAACCAGACCCTCGAAGACCAGCAATTTCCGCGGGGAGAAGAAGCCACGAGTGTCCAAATTAAGCAACGGGGTAGTAAGCTGCGCGTTTCCAGAAATCCCGCGGAAGCCAGCTTTCTTTGAGAATGTGCCTTGCCTTTCGCCGCCACCCGTCGATGAAGTCGATCCACTCTCCTTGACGTCAGAGAATCGTTCGGACCACAGCACCATTTCCCTACCCAAGAGCCGCAAGATCAAGTCAAGTGGAGAGCACCAGGGCAAGAGCACGGCGCAAGTAGATTCGCCATGGCTGGACTATCCCCTACCGCAAGCTTTGTCTCAGCTGAACGTAGAATTGATAGATTTCATCTGCGACGTGTTCCAAGAAGATCGCTCCAACGAGGTGGACTTCTTTGGCCCGACAACCATGTCTGAAGTCCAACCAAAGCCACATAAGTCTGTGAAGAGGCTGGTGAGAAAAGCCAAACCAGACAATGCCGCAGCCAGTTCCAGTACGAGTGCTCAATGGAAGGCCTTCAACGAACAAACACTTTTCAACGTGATGAGTGATCCACATGCTTTAGTGAACTCTTTCACCAAAGATGGCAAGCTCTATGACTCTCAGACTTTATGGTATTGTCTTCTGCGAATGACACGTGCAGCTCCCAGCATTGTGCTTCACAGTCTCTGGCTCGCAGCCAAAAGTCTGTTCGTGCCTCCTCAGTCTCTGAAATCCGGACGACTGCCATGTACGGGATGGTTTGGCAACGGGCCTGGGCTCTCAAATTTCGAGGCAGGCTGCATCATGTCGATATGTTTGCATGCTCTTGTAGCAGCTGTGCCTTGCGCCACGGACTCCAAAACGCTATACGACATGTCTCGCATACGGTCTAGTGGCTCCGTGTTGACCACTCAAGGAGGAGCCGTCCGTCAACCGGCGACCATGTGTCTTGAGTACGATGATGTGTTTTCAAACGATCTTGCCTTGCGCTTAGCCCGCCGCGTCTTCTCGGCCCTTACTGCCCGAAACTGTTTTGCAGACATAGCTAATTCCGATGCCGTCGCGGAAGAGGCCATGGATGGAACCGATGTATTAGGCTTGTTATTGAATCAGCTTGACCTCATCGGTTGTGGGCCTACGCGCATCCTCACTTTCACGCAGACAGAACGTCTGCTGCACGAGACGAGGGTACCGACTCTGCTGCTGGATTGGGCCAGAGCTGTTCTTTTGCAAGAATGGAAAGGCCGACCAGAGTATTCCAATGACGGGCCGTTCCACGGGGCCATGTCCCTCATTTCGACTCTGTGTACGTGAACAATGCACTTGAAGAAAGATGATGCACAGACGCATCATACCCCTGTTATCTAGATCTCGTTTTGCTAACATGCTCGTAGACGATAACAGGAACATGCTTCTTGTCGGTGACGTTCAATTTCGAGTAGACTTCTTCTCAGATCGCCTCGACGCCATGGAGGTTCCCGTATCCTGGATATCCTTTACCTCTACCAGACAAATGCACCATCTTCTAGACCATCCGTACCTATTCAGTCCCGATACACTCGTCTCCTTCTTCCGATCCATCAACTTTTCCCGCATGAGCCGGACATTCGAGGAGTCCTCATCTCTCAAGACCCGAATGGCCGCTATTGTTGATCCCGGGAGCTTGGTTACCAACACACATCACAAGCACGTATTGCAGGATTTGCTCAAAACTGCGTCATCACGATATTTGGTACTATCAATTAGCAGGAGCCACGTTTTACGGGATGCATTTGATCAGCTTTGGCGGCGCGAGGAGCGAGAATTGTTGCGGCCCCTCAAGATTCACCTGGGAGAGGGCGACGGCGGTGAAGAAGGGTTTGACTCGGGCGGTGTGCAACAAGAATTCTTCCGCCTGGCCATCGCCGAGTGCCTGGACCCCGAGTATGGTGCATTTACAGTGGACAGCAGGACAAGGATGGCCTGGTTCGTTCCTGGATCTCTGGTCGAGGAATGGAAGTTTGAGATGATTGGCCTACTCATGTCGCTAGCGGTGTACAACGGCCTGACCCTTCCCATCACATTCCCCAAGGCATTCTATCGAAAACTTCTCGGACAACCTGTCGAACAACTGTATCAAATCGCCGATGGCTGGCCAGAACTTGCCAGCGGCCTAACAACCTTGCAAGAATGGGACGAACAAGATGGGTCCGTCGAGGACGTCTTTGCAAGGACCTATGAATTCTCCATCTCAGCCTTTGGACACGAAGTCACCCTTCCAATGACCAAGACGGATTCTGCATGGCCACAGGGCATCCCGAAACCTCCAACAAAAAGCTCCCTCGCAGCCGCAGCCGACAATGACGCCCCCCTCGTTACCAACGAGAACCGAGACGCCTACGTCAGCGACTACGTGCGCTACCTAACCGATGTGTCCATCCGGCCCCAATTCCGAGCCTTTGAACGCGGTTTCCGAGCCTGTTTGGAAACCAAGTCTCTGAGCCTCCTCACGCCCTCCATCTTACAATCCGTCATTGAGGGCGTCCAGGAGATTGACATCTCAGACCTCCGACGATACGCCCGCTACGTCGGCTGGGACTCATCCCACCGCACCGTCAAAGACTTCTGGTCCATTGTCAAGAAATTCGACGACACGATGAAGCGCAAACTTCTCGAGTTTGTCACCGCATCGGATCGTGTTCCCGTGGGGGGCATGAAGAATGTGCAGTTTGTGATACAGAAGAATGGGGAAGAAGACGGAGAGGGCGGCCATTTGCCGACGGCGTATACATGCTATGGAACGCTTTTGTTGCCTGAGTATAGGGATAGGGAGGTTCTGCGGGGGCGCTTAGGAATGGCGTTGGAAAATGCGCAGGGGTTTGGTTTTGCATAGCGAATTCTCTTTTTTCTTTCTCTTCCCTCTTTTTTTTTTAGAAGCAAAAGTAGATGTGAAATACGAAAAGCCCAATACAGGCAAGCGTTCTGAATGTATCTTCTTGCTCGCACATATGGCGATACATGTGGTGGGTGACGAAAATTGATGGATGCCATAGCTGGCTCTTTAGGGTCTATTGCCTTTGTGATTGCAGCATTTTGCATCTGGTCCAAGGCGAATGCGGAGTCGAGTCAGGCTGTTACGATGATAAAAATTGTGGTGCTGAAACCTGATGCGCTTGTTCTCCTGCAGGTTCATCAAAGAAACACAATTGTGTCGTGGCCGAACCGTTCATGATCCGCCGTGAAGCCTCGTTCCCTGCCCTTGCCGAAAGGAAGTGCGCCGAGCGCCAACCTAAGGAAGTCCGAAGCCTCCAATGTCACGTCACGCCCAGAGTCACGATGTGGTAAAGGGCAGAGGATGTTATTTTTTTTTTTGGGACGTATTCGTCGCATGACTCGGCCGTGGTGTCCCTTTCTACCGCCCCGTCTTAATTCCTCTGGCGATGAGAAGAAGCGAGAGATATCACGGCAGAAATCGCTCGACGAATGGGCCCGCAGAAGACCTCTCCTCCCTTTACCGCATCTCGAAACGTAGCGTATCACTACTGCAAGGCACCGTTGATGGCGTCGTCGTGCTTATCTCAAGAACACGAGAGTTATGTAGCAATGTCCGGTAACGTGTTCAGCTGTAGAAATCTGGACGTCTATCAGTCCCTCATTTGCCGAACATTCAGGTTAATCCGCTTGTTCCCCATCCACCCTTCCCAATCTGCGTATTCGCCATTCTCGGACGGCCAGTCGCGCAGATATGGGGGGCAAGTCCCTTTAATGACCTTGGGGACCCCATGCCAAGCATAGCGCGCTTCCTTGGTCATGTAAATGGCATCTCCGGACCGGAGCCTCAGCAGCAAATATTTCTTCGGGCCGTGTTGCGGCTGGGCCTTTTCATTCTCGATTTTGGCCGATTCTGAAGCGTGCGAATCGTCGGTACGTTGTTCGGGTTCGGTGTTGTGATGATGGCTGCTGTTTGGCGCAATCATGAAGAGGCAGTCGCATCCGAAGCTCAGGCTGATGAGCCCCTTGTCGGATTCCTCGCTGACGTCTCGGTGCATCATCATAGTGTCGCCGGGGGAGTAGAAGTTCACAATGGCGGCTTCGGCGCGCGTCTCGGGGAAGAGTGTCTCGAGGAAGCGCGATAGATCGGCGGGGAATCGGGGGGGTTCTTGGTCTGGATATACGCGGCTGGTCCAGTCGTATTGGCCGCCGAGAGTGACCCAGTGAAGGCGGCGGGTGAGGACTTGTCGCGCCGTGAGGGGCTTGTGAATGGTCGGGTCCTTGGGGAGGAAGCACGGTGGGGAGGAGTCGGGGGTGAGAGCGAAGAATGAGGGCCGTGGTGGTGGTGGTGGTGGTGGTGACGATGATGTTGATTCTGGAGAGCTGCTGGTACTGCGAGTCTCTGCCTCGTGGTAGGGCAGCGTGTAGTGAAGGTGCATATTTGTCTGGTGTATTGGATTGGACAGGTCGCGATGCAGCATTCGACAGAGCAGCGATTTCTGAACTTCTGGCGGCACGAGGTTGGGAACGATGAGGAGGCCTATGGTGGATCGTGTTTAGTCTATTTGTTCCACTGCGACGCAGGCGCATGTATACAACTACGAGATAACACTTGAACAGCATCCCAAAGAGAAGACAACAGGATCACCATCTGTATCTCACCCAGATATACCGCTCTCCTCGCAAGCAAGTTCCTCCAGAGCGAGCACACAAAACATACCTGGTAGCAAAGCATGATAAACCACAGGCACATCTCCCCCCGCCAGGCCAGCCAGCTCAGGATCCAATTCCGTAAACGCACGCTCTACGCAGCTCTTGTCAATCTGACCTGCCGTCTGGAACCCATTCTCTGAGAGAGGCTTGCGCGGATCGTCGATCCTTGAGTCGTGGGAGGCCAGAGCAGAGGGGTCGAGCTTGGAGAAGAATTTCCACTCGGCGCGCATTTTGTCTGATGGTTGCTCGTGGGCGTCTAGCTCGGACGGGGGACCGGCCATGGCGATGACGATAGGGGGGGGTTCGTTCAGCTTGATGTCCAGTCAGTGAGAAAGCGAGATGGTGAGGTTCCTAATGGAAATTTGATGTGGTTGTGGAGGTTTTGGGATCGCATTGTGGAGCTAATAACGAGATGTGCGACTCGCGAGCCAAGCTCCGAGCCTTCATCTTGATGTCCCCTGCACATCTTCCATCCCTCTATCCAACACTTCAGAGACTCAATTCTAACTTCCACAGGCCTCAATGCAACTGTCATCATTCATCAACGAGTACCGAATCCAATTCAAGCAGAAAACCGAGACAACAGCCGCCGCGATTCACGTCCCCTTCGAGCAAAGCATGTTGCCCCTGCGCGGCACCCTGCGCAGCAGACTACTGCCGCATACCAAGACAGCTCCATCGCGGTCTCGTCACATTTCCGCGTCAAGGCATCAGTGTATAAGGCAACGGCCAGCGATAAGGCGTGCCACTGAATTCCAACATTCCGCCAAGACTGAGTCGCATGAGGGTGCAGATCTCGCCATAGCGCGTCAGCAAGCGCCTTCAACACCAAACACGAGACCTGTCGAAAGCGCCAACGCGAGCGCCGATACAAGCCCAGACACGAGCGCCTCGGGTCCCTACAAAGACATCCTTTTATCTTCCGCCTTCATCGCCCATCAGTATTGCGCCCCCATCGCGACCAGCAACGGCAGTCGAAATGCTTCCACCAGCACCACCAACACCACCAGCACCACCAGCACCGCGCACAGCTACATCACCACCCGCCCGCCACCCCTCCTGGCTCGCCAACTCTCCGCGGCAGAGACCTTCTTTATAAGCAAAAAAACCCGATACAAGTTCCTCTACTCGGCCGCACATGCACGACAACACCGCCCCAACATGCATACTCCCGAAATCATCCTCCTCGGGGCCTCCAACGCCGGCAAATCTACCTTCCTCAACGCCATCCTCGGGTCCGCCAGCGCCGCCCGAGTCAGTCGCCGCCCAGGACTTACCACCCTCATGAATGTCTATGGCGTAGGGCCTCCTCCCACCACAAGTACACACCAGCCGTCCGTCTCGAAGGATATAGACCCCCCGCAGCATAGCCTCATCCTCGTGGACACCCCCGGATACGGGTTCAGGAGTCAACTGAGCTGGGGCGATACTGTAATCCAGTACCTCGATCAGAGGACCATGCTACGCGGCGCGGTCCTGCTTCTCTCATCGGAGAAGAAGCTTCTCCTCCATGATAAGTGGATGCTGAGGACTCTTGCTGAGGCGAATACTCGGACGCTCGTCGTTCTGACAAAGGCGGACAAGAGCAAGGCTGGGTGGACGGAGAGGTGTGTCGAAATGGCGAATGACATACAAACTGAGTTGGCGGATTTGAATAGAGAGGTTGGCGGCCGGTGGAGAGATGATGACGATGGAGCAGCGACTGCGCGTGTGTTAATCACGGCGGCGGGCATGGACCTGCCGCATAAGTTTAGGAATGGGGCCGGTATAGGGGGCGTGAGGTCGGCGATTCTGGATATGGCTGGGTTTTCAATGACTTCAAAGGTGATGAACAAGGCAAAAATGGTCACCTATAGTGGTCCGATTGTGTCGTTTGAAGATATTGGGTGGACAACGTCGGAGTCTACGACGTGATGGTGTACAGCATTGAAAGATTATGGGAGCGTTTTATGAAGCAAACTACGGTCGAGACGCATTATGATGCTTGCTTGATAATGACCAAAATGAAATTATAAAAGCAAACCAAAAAAGGTCTGCGCGGCGCAGTGTAGTGTCCTAGACTCACTTCACCTCTGACATGTGCTACTATAAGCCCCAATTCATTATGATCATGTTATACATGCAAAGAGTTCACCTAGCCGCCGTTCTCTTAATCCATCACTTGCCCGAAGGAGACTGAGTGGAGTGACCGGTCCCCGGACGGCTCACCTCTCGTTTAAACTTTTTCGAACCTTTCGTGTCGAACAGGCTCTTCACCTTTCTCAATCTAGCCCACCGCTCCTTGTCTTTTGCATCCCGCACCTTGTCAGCCTCGTCGCCAGTCAGAGTTTCTGGTGGACTCGAGACGCAGAGAAATGGCATTGACTTCCTGGGACTTGGCGTCGAGGGAGCAAGAGATCCAGGAGAGTCGGGAATGCCCCTTGGCGAGCTTGGCGATCCGGCCTCCTCGCTCCGTAGCTGACCAACTCTTCTAGACTGACCACCGCTGTAGACGTTGCGCAAATCTGACTCGTTTTTGATGGTTTGGATTAATGTTTTCCACGCCGTCGAAAGTGTCGGTGGCTGTTTGTCCGAGGTCAGAGCGCTTCTGCTCTGTGCGCGGGCGTCTTTCCAGGGACAGAAGAGACGGTGTTCGCGCACAGGGTCTAGGTGGTCCATTGGAGCTGGTATTACAACGTTTCCCTGTTGGTCAACTTCCTTGCTCTTGAACATCCATAGCCCCAAACGCCTGAAACACGTATGACAAGAGGCCGAATTGGGCACCGCTCCTATCCGGGAGTCCATCAAGCCCTGCCAGCCCATCAAAGCCAAGGCCAGCGCGACCCGATTCGGCGGCCTGTGGGACGAGTCAACAGAGACAGATTGATCCATAGTCGATGGAGGTGTAGTAAAGAAGTCGGGAGGGAGCTGTGAAAGGACGTCGTCCAAGTTGACATCGTCCGGTAGCCGTAGGTTAAATTCGTAGGGGAGGGCTGAGCTCCTGGAATTCATTTCATCGTAACGCTGTCGGAGCGACGCCAGTGTGGCCTGAGTGTTCGAAAAGGATAATCGTAGTAACGAATCTGGAGAACCGCGAGTGAGCAATTCGAAATTGACCCCGAGAGCATTATGGGATTGTAATGCCTACCTTCACAGCCGCGTTTCCGCCATAAGCAGTCTTGCTGGTGGGACGAGACGACGAGATCAGAGTATTTTTCTACTAATGCGTCCGCTAAGCCGAGAGGGTCAGTACGAGTTTTGCCCCGTCCGTATATAGAAGGAACCGTGAAAGCCGTATCGAGACTCTTACCGATATCAGAAGATGCCAACGCGGCTGATGAATTGGCGCTCTCGTCTTCATTTTTGCTCAGCTTGACCACGAGCTCTTTGTGACAGAGAACGCAGCGGACTTTCTCCTTGCCCTGGCATATCCAGCCTCGTTTTGCCCACTCATTCTCGTTTATCTTGTCTGGCTTCGGGGTCCAGTCAGTAATGTCCTGGAACGTCGCCAGGCGTTTGAGAAGCTCGTCTCGATCTCCTGGACAATATTTGGCGGGCGCATGGCTCATCGCCTTACTGTTCGACTGTGCAGCCGATCTCCGGAGGACAACATCTGAAAACGAGGTCGTGACGGACAGCGGGCTATACAAGGTCGGAGCGGTTGACTCGGGAAAGCCTAGTCGTCGCCGCTTCTGGAGGATTTCGTCATTGGTGGCAGGGCTGGAGCCATATCTCGGAGGAGCATTCATGTCGTCTTTGTTGATGTCGGCAGTGGATGGCCGGGGGCTGCTGAGGCCTTGGAGAAGAGAATTAAACTTTCGTTTGGTTGCGTTCATGATGCAGGATAAGCGCGGTTGATGGTGGAGCTGGAAGCAGATGCAGGATCTTGGCCTGGATCGACTACGTGACTACCTCCTACGTCAAGGGAAGAGGTGTAACTGGAAATTGGGACGTTCCTTTATCGGCAGGGGTGACTGTGGGTGCGGATCGGACGGTGTTGCTCAGGAGTCCGTACTACGGCGTAGTGTGAGAGCCGGCAGGTACATACGTACAGCCGCAAGAGAGTCCTGTAGCTGCGATGAACCCGATTTATGGAAAAAGTAGAAGGAGAGATGTAAAAAGACAAGCTGGGTCGTAAGTTCGTAACTGTATAAAAAAGACGTTTTGCCTGACAATGTTGGGAGTCGGGACACAAATTACAATGGGTTACCAAAGAAGCTGCCCTCAGCCTTCTCGCGCCACTGACACGCGCCGCGGTTGACGACCCAATCACGCGCCAAACCTTCAAGTGCGGAAGTCTGGTCCGCATGCCCCACTCGATAGCCCCACGAATTCCATGCCGCCGAAAAAAAAATTGGAAGGCCAGAGCAGCAAACACTGCCAAAGAGTGCAGAGCAAGTTTCTGCAAAACCAGACCCGATTTGCTGGAACATTCCACAGACTTGCATTTTCGATTCACGCTTCATCTCCCCTCTCCTGCCTCTTGTGAAACGCATATCAAAGAGTCGCTGTCAGGTTCACTGCGTTGCTCCAGCCTCCATCTAAGCCGGTTTCCACAGTCTTCTTGTACCAACAACGCAAACACATGTCCGGCGCGAGTGCCCGCCCTTCCTGGCTCTTCTCGAATAAAGCCATCAACGACACAAAGGTGCCACCATCAACAGCACCCAAATCCGACATTATGGCAAAGAAGGACTCCAAGTCAGCTGCTGCCGGCAAGGCGGATAACGCCGCTGGCCCACCTCCCGCCGAACTTCTGAGCCTCGTGGGGAGCTTCCTGACTGATCTCTCCTTCACCAAAGCACACAGCGCGTTTCAGAAAGCAGTGGAGAAGAAAGGGCTGTCTGCTTCGAAAAACAAAAGCGACGACACTCTGGTGTCCATCTTCCAGGCCTGGGAGACGGCCCGTCACGGCAAGCCAGAGACGAAGAACGACGATTCGAGCGATAGTTCGAGCTCTAGCGACAGCGACAGTAGTGATAGCAGTGATAGCGACAGTGAAGCCGAGAAGAAGAAGAAGAAGAAAAATAAGAAGAAAACGGAAAAGACGGAACAGCCTGTAGCTAGTGGCAAGAATCTCAAACGCAAGGCTCCGGTGGAGTCGTCCGATTCGTCCGACTCCAGCGATTCGGATTCTGAATCGAGCTCCGACTCGGATGCTGCACCCAAAGCGAAGAAGCAGAAAACCATCAAGCCTTCCGCAGATAGGATGGATATAGATCAGGATTCATCCGACTCCTTGTCCGATTTTTCAGACTCGTCCGACTCGTCCGACTCTGAGTCCTCTGAAGACAGTCCCAGCTCCTCCGACTCCGACTCAGACTCAGACTCGAGCTCGGACTCCGACAGCGACAGCGATAGCGACAGCGATAGCGATGACGGTCCGGCCGTAGCACGAACGGCTGCCCAGATCCCTCTGCCGGACTCGGATGGCTCTTCCTCTGATTCCTCCGACTCTACCTCGGATTCTTCGTCTGAGTCGGATTCTGAAGACGAGAAACCCAAGTTCAAGTCCGCCTCCAAATCCGAGGACAAATCTGAATCTAAGTCTAAATCTAAATCTAAGCCCGAGTCCAAACCCAAGTCCAAGGACAAGAAGGCATCGTCCCCGGACTCGTCGGCCAGCTCAGTTACCTTGGACACCGAATCTCCCGCGCCTCGGGTCAAAAACGAGAACCCCCCTCTTCCGCCGGACCCCATCCTGAAGACTGGCAAGAAGCAGGGCGAACGGTTTTCTCGCATCCCCAAGAACGTCGAGGTCGACCCCAAATTCGCCTCCAACCAGTACGTGCATGTGGGCTATTCGCAGCGCGCCCACGAAGACTTGATTGTCACCAAGGGCAAGGGTTTCACCAAGGAGAAGAACAAGAAGAAGAGAGGTAGCTTCCGCGGGGGTGCCATTGACATTACACACTCTGGGAGTGTGTACTTTGATGATTAGAGGAAATGGAGATTGCAAGTGGGAAAAAACAGCATGGTTCAAGAATGGACGAACCATTTCCTGTTCTTCGAGCGTAAAGCTGGCGCATGTTGTTCAATTTTAGACGGTGTCACGGTACGGTGGCGTTTAAGTAAGATGCGTTCTCTTCCATCTTCAGTTGCTTATTGCTTATAAAAAGTTGAAAATCTTGATCTTTGCATGCGTGAGCTATCCATGTAATCCAGACATTGACCACCCGAGTAGATAGCCATCTGTACTGTGTTCCTCCCCGTCACTCATACATCAAAACGTCCCATCCTTGCTCCAACTATTGTTCCACGAATCGGCCGGCATCTTCACCTCAGTAGCCGGAGCATGTTGCGCCGCCCGATCCAGCACATCCCCCCTCCGCAACGTCTCCTTCAAGATATCATTCTTCCTCTGCACCGCCGGCCACGCCCTCTCATCACGCTTCGCCGCCTCCTCAGCCTCGCGCAACCACTTCCGCCACTGCTCCGTGCTGGGCGCCGCGCCGCTCCTCTCCACCCATCCCGTCAGCTGTGTCTCTCGAATCGCATACCACAACGTCCTCGTAAAAGACGGATGTCCCTCACGCTGATCCCCCACCTGCGTGACTCTATGAGCATCAAGTGCATCCCGCGGCGTCACATCCGCCCATTCATACCGCGAGAGATCCCAAAAATACGCCCGGGGAATCATACCCAGACCCCAATACAGCCCATTGAGAACAATGTAGGACGCCCCGATGAAGACCTTGAGTTCCCAGGTACAATTCCCGAGAAGGACTACACTGAGCATGAGGAGCATGGTGCCTAGGGCCATGAGCGCGCGGTAGGTATTCCCGCCGACGTAGTACTCGCATTCTTCAGTGCCGGAGTATAACTCCCGGGCGACTTCTTCGGAGCAGTGGACTAGGACGAAGGCGCCTTCGCGAGTGCGGATGAGGACGTCTCCGCGGGGGACTTGGTTGGTGTGTTTGCGCTTCATGAGGATGGGGCGCCAGAAAGACGCGTAGCCGACGACGGTGGAGGCCAGGGAGAGGAGGGAGATGGCGAGGATGGCGGTGCCGTCGCGGCGGAGGACGGCTGTGGTGAGGATGGCGATGCTGAGGAGGCAGGAGAAGATGGAGAGGATGTGGACGGGGGAGAAGAGCTTGGCGGGCACGGCGGGACGGTTGCCTCCCACGGCGATGGTGGGACTGGTGAGGAGGTCTTGGGCACGTTCGCGGACCGTGGACCGGCGGCGAGGCGGCAAAGCGTAGCTTGGAGTGACTGGGAGGGTAGTGGCTGTGTTGGAGAGGCTTTCGTGTTGGAATTGAACCGTTGGTTGGCGTCGGGGGAAGGGGGCGGTGATAGGAGGACCTGATTCTTCGTCCTGGTGTGTTTGTTTTGCGCGTCCGTGGTGATGGTTTCTTCTCCCACCGCTTGTCGAGCCGTCGGTTAGATCTTCCGCATCGTCGAGAATCCCCGCCTGTTTTTCACGGCTGTTCTTGTTGTTGTTGTCATCGTCGTCGTTTCGGCTCTTGGCATGTCCTGTGCTTGCCACGGCTGCTGCTACTACTACTACTAATCTCTTTGCATAACGTCCCATTCCCACTGCCAAAGCTTGAACTCGCCGTCCAGTCAGCGTTGTTAGCTCCGTATCAGGCACCGGCGACGCGAACTGCGCCTCGGTCGTGCTATCTGAATGTCGAATCTCCAGAACCTTGAAGCTAAACGGCGGCAAAGTGTCGAGCGGAGTAATGATATTGGCGAAGAAGCCCACCGAATCGAGAGTCGTGCCACTATATACGCCCGTCATGCGAGCGTGCGTCTCGGGCATCCGCGTCGGTCGCGAGGGCTTGAGCAGAGCCTGCGGCGCAGGTAGGATACGAGGCAGCATGCCCGGCAGAGAGGCGGTGATGGCCTGGGCATGTTCCGCGATGGCCGACTCGCCAATGACGACGAGCAAGTTCACCACGTCGAGGGACCAGGCTGACTTGACGTTGGGGAACCAGGCCCAGTCGGGCTCGTCAGGGCTCGACATTGCGTTGGACTGATCTGGTGGTTTGAAGTCCCTGTTGCCAGGTGAGGGCTAATCAATGGTCATGACGACGAGGACTAATGGCTGGCTATTTCTATGTTTCCTCGCAAACTAGATCTCAACGAGGCGCGGTTGCGTACGAATATGCACATTGATGAAGACGATGTCACGATGAAAGTGGCGGAGTTGTGTAAGTGTTCTTTGGACGATGGCTGTGGGCGGGCTGCTACAGTACCGTACCTCCTATGCAACGTCAGCTCTTGGCACTACCCAAGGTATGTATGTATGTAGATTCGACTAGGTACACCGTTACGCGAATAAGATACCGCCGCTTTGGCTGCAGCGCCGCCATGATGCAAGTTCAGCTGAAGTCAAGTTGAGTTGCACGTGCTGTAGCCTGTACCGTATCTTCCGACGGTCGGACGGTTACCTGCGGTAGGCCCATCTTAATTGCGGAATATTCGGCTTCTCGGCTGGAGCCGTGGGCCCGTGGCTTCTCCACAACGTCTCCCTTTTATTAATTGTTGGGTACCAAAAGGAGGTATGTATGTACATACTCGTGGGTGAAACGTTTGAAAAAAGTAACCCACTATATCTAATGGGTTACTTTTTTCAAACGTTTCACCCACGAGTAGGTACGTAGCCTTCTAAGTTTACATACGGAGTACACACTCCTCCATCGTCATTTATCGCATCCTTCTGCTTGTCACGCAACTGCAAGGAACATGGTGGACGATAGGACGATATACATAACAATGCCATCATTGCCATATTTTCATGCCATTGCAACTGCCAGACACGGGAACATCCGTTTGATACAGACAGCGCATATACGTGACATGTCAGCCCTACTCCGTACTATTGGCCTGGTTCGGCCATCCCCTTAAAGCTCCCCAACAGTCCCGGCAGCGTCATATTTATTGATCGCCCACTCAAGGAATTCAATCCACAGACACTGCCATTCGTTTAGCATACTCTTCTTATCGGCCTCGTCCAGGCAGGCATGCTCAATGCTCCACAGTACCAGCTGCTTCCACCCAAAAAGGTCCATATCCGCCCTGCCGATCATAACCTGATAGAAGTCGTGCGATAGCGTCGAGCTACGCCGAAAAACAGAATCCAAACACTATTAGTCTGTCTTCGGCGTTCTCGTTCCTCCAAGTCCGCTGCCTGCAAGGATTCAATGCCGACTCACCGGTAAAAAGCACCATTGTCTGAGTTGATCGTGCAGTGCACATTGTTCGCCAGCAGCGCATACATGGAGTGAC
Source organism: Claviceps arundinis (assembly GCA_018360175.1). Classification (NCBI taxonomy): domain Eukaryota; kingdom Fungi; phylum Ascomycota; class Sordariomycetes; order Hypocreales; family Clavicipitaceae; genus Claviceps; species Claviceps arundinis. The sequence continues at coordinate 26,342 of SRPS01000012.1, forward strand.
CGGCCACCCGGGGCGTAAGTCCCAGGACCTCGTTGGAGATGGGACACAGCTCCAGACATACACCACTTCTTCTCATTTGTTGCATAATATAGGGGTGCTTCGTCAGTGCAAATCCATGACCGATGCGCTTCGCTCCAAGGAGCAAGGCATCGACCAAATTGCCATCCACATCAGTTCCCATGTCGAGCGTCTCGCCGCAGTGGAAGAGAAAGGGTATATCCACGTTCGCCTCGGCACAATTTTTCTTGAAATCGAGCAGTTCCTTCACGAAATCCTTGAGTGGCCGTCCTTTGCTTTCCTCCCCCGCCAGATCGTATCCTGTAGAGAGTTTAACGTGTCAGTCGGGACGAAGAATGGATCCTTGGATCCTGGTCCAAGAATCTCATGGCAAGGGTTGCTTTCGTGTATGGTGTATTTCTACCTGCTATCCACTCCGGCCATTCCTGCTTGAAGCGAAGGCATTCTTCGAGTGACTGTCTGACCTCCTCTGGCGACATCGAGCGGGGAGCAGTATATACGACTTTCAAGCCGCCAAAATAGCCTCCTTTGGACGCCACGTCGTGCTGGAATCTGGTCACTTCTTCGATAATGATACTCATGATCCCACGGTTATCGATCCGCGCAGTCCCGTCGTCCTTGTACAGTCGGTTACTTTTCATGAAAGTGGGTCGAATTTCAGCATATTGTATATTATCTCTCATGAAATCTTCCAAACACCGACGCGTATATTGGCGATACGCAGTCTCGTAATTGAACAGCCCTTTCATCATTCGCGTCCTGCTATTGAACTTCTCCCATGCTCTTGAAAGAAAATGGACTAGTCGTCAGCATTCTAGTACGATATAGTAAGGCTCATGACTTATGGGACACATGCGTCTAACTCACCCTGCTGCAGTTTGTAGCACTCCGTGTGCTTCTTCCTCGTGAAAAAGAAGCTTCTCCAGGAGCCATTCCTCGGGACCTACACGACCGTAATGATTGGTGAATTTGCGCAAGAATTCGTCGAATCGCATTGTCTGGCGCGGACGATACTCTGGCGAGAAGAGATTCCCAGGAATCTCGCGCTCGCGACTCGTGATGGAGAATTGCAGCTCACAGCGGTCGTAATTGGTAAATTCACTGTCCGGTACGAGCGGGAGATTGCTTGTGATGAACATTCTGTCCATGCCCTTCGCAATATCCAGTAACACCCGGGGTGGCAAGCATGCGTTGTAGTGGATATGGAGATGACCGCCCTTGGGCATATGCGATGCGATATCATACAACGCCGTGCGATGAATCAGGTCAATGTTGGAGAGAAAGTGATCACCCGCAGACCTCTTGTGTTTCTGATTTCCGGGTCCCTGACGAGGAGTGGCCGCGTCGTAGACTTGTTCTTGGTCCTGCCGACGTAGTCCTCGAACAATGGCGTCCACGCGTTTCTCCGAAGGTGACGCTCTAGCGCGGCATCTCGAAGCAAAGTCAAGATTTTTCTCGTCTTCCACAATGATTTGGCGAGCTGCGAAATAGCCTGCTGGGTCCATAGCATTGGTAGGCTCGTTTTGCGAAGGTGCAAATCCCCGTGTTGCTAGATCCGCGTGCTGCGATTCCACCGCTATTGTGGCTGCCTTCTTGTCATCGACACCGTCTTGCGTTACTTTCTGATAAAGAGACATGGCGAACGCATTGGCAATTGGGATCTTGATGTGTCCCTAATGTTATGTCTGTCGTACGCTTCGATTGCAACTCATGTGCGATGGACTCATATACACCGCAATGCTCATTCTGTTGCAGCTACCTATTACTAAGTAGTAGTTGGAAAGCAAATACAAGGAACGGATCAACATCGAAGCGCATGACACCGCATTATCGAGATGTGTGTGAACATAGCAGCCGGCAAGGCAAACTACCTGAGGGCGCTATTGTCGTGAACCTCGGTTGTTTGCCGGCGATGTCGCGGAGCCTTGGTCGAACTGTGGAGGCTGATGAGCGTGCTAGTCGCATGGCTGAACAGCTGGGAAGCATCTTCAAGGTGACGTGCGGAGTAGAAAAGATAAGCCCCGAGGTGCACTCTCCTGAGTCCTTGGGGTCCGTCGCCGCAAAGTCGCCATGTTGAAGTTGGGTTGCTAATTGTGTGACGCAATGAGGCTGTGAAGTTGGCCAGTCCTTAGCCAGGGCCCAGGGGCCGTCCGACAGCTGTCTGAGAGACTGAGACTGATGAGACTGGACAACACGGCACGTGCACGTGCTATCTGGAATTTGATCTGACAGGAACACCGCGATGATGGCTTCACGATTCTCCAGTTCATCAGTGTGTGTTCTTGTTTCGAGATGTAGGGATTTCCGTTTCTGGTAATACGTGTGTGCAGTCCAAAAAGTTACCAACTTTGAACTCGGTTGTCCAGGATATGCAGCTGCTGCGCCGCCACCAAAATATCCGTGCGTCGGGCAGCACCCAGCAATGAGCATCCTTTGTTCGCCCGACTCCGATTAGGTACTATGTACATTAGGTAGGTACATAGGGGGGTTTTAGTTTAGTCAGCCCGGCGTACGTACCCGGCCGTCTCGAAGTGTCGAGAATCGATAACATAATCAAGATTCTTCCCCACGTTTCCGTCAGCATTCCGTTTTCGTTTGTCATGGTTGTCGCCATGATTCCGCAACCGTTCGTTATTCCTTCTTGGCTTCTAGAAGGTGAGAGGGACCGATACCACGCCAGTAATAGTAGCATGCGTCGCGTTCTCGCATTGTACCTACTACCTTTGCATCAATCATCTCAATCTATTCTCCTTGGTCGGTCGTTCGTTACACTCGCGAGCCAACGCTTCATCTGGTGGGAGACGAGCTTACACCAGAGAGGCTGGCAAGAATGGAAGGGCCTAGATACCGGCAAACCCTTTCCCTTCAGTTTGGCCTAGGAGATGCCTCTTGGCGCGGGGCGCCAGTGCGGAAGATACATAACACCTTCCTGTTGACGAAAGCCGCGAAACTTCGAAGAGAGGAATTCTGTGGCGTTTTCGGTATGGAAACACTGAGCCTTGTAACCCACACTGGTATTGCTTTGCAAATTGCTTTGCAAGCCGCAACGGCCTTGAACGCATTTTCTCTGTTGACGGTGGGAATATCCCAATGGAAACGGGTGTGAACGTCTATGGCGTGCAAAGTATAGTTCTTGCCGTCGATGCCCTCCGGTTTGTGTTGAATAAAATCCGAGAAGACACAGGAAAGGAAATGTGTCGAGTTATCAGACTTGTCATCGATCCTCGTTCGCTGATCAACTTCCAGTGCTCAGCATTTGGCGTGTCCTTGTCACAGCTTCGCGCCACGGCATTTTTTTTCTCTACAGAGTATTGCTGTCGCATTTCCCCGTTGCTGTCCCCCCCTGTCGAGAGGATAAGAGATGGGAGGGTTGACTAAACTAAAACCCTGGGTAGTAGGGAGTGGCCAAGGCATCATCAGATGAGCCCATCAGTAAAGTTCACAGTGTCGATCAGAATGGGGCTTCATCAGCAATTGAGCAAGGCCTAATTAAGAGACACGAGACAGCACACTGTCAAGCAAATGTGGGCATACAAGATTTCTGCGAATACCACAACAAGTCAGTGTCTTGCTCGGGGGCTCGTTGACAAACATGCAAAACAATTGATTAGGTACGTTTGACATTCTCGGTAGACAAAATAAAAGTACAGCTGTGTGTGTAGTAACATGATTCCCATCTGCCAAACCAACACGATTCCAATCATCTACTTCTCTCCTCCTCCGCCCAATCCGTCGCATAGTGCAGTTCCATTGCCTTTGTCCAGTCACTGTTCTAACAATCTTGTGTCGAATAAGTCAAGAAGGCCCAACTGTCATTCCATCCCCCGACCACGAAGGTCGTCGAATCCTCTAATTGAAGGCCTTGATGGCGTCATCAAACCCAGCGCTAATGTGCGCCTTGAGTCCCTTTGCCTTGTCGACTCTACTCGCGGGCGCGCCTCCAATAAGTCCATCACTCAGCGCATCAGCATCTCCCTTGAGCTGGGTAAGAGAGGTCTTCACCGTGCCCGCCAACCCAGCGCCCTGGAATTTGTCCTTCTTGGACTTGATAGCGGACAGCGCAGCATCGATGCTGGGCTGGAACTGCCCGCTAATATAATTGATGATGAAGTCTGCATCAGGCTCGTTGACCTTGCCCGCCGCCTTGGCGTGGTCGGTCGAGGTCTTAATATCGGAAGTGAGCTTGTGTTGCGCGGTTAGGATGGGCGGAGCGCTCTTGAGTTCGCCATTGAAACCGTTGACAGCCTTGGTAACTTCCTGGGTGTCCGCGTTGATGGTCTCCAGGTCTTTCTTCACTTGGCCCACGTCGCGGGGGATGACGGAGCCGGTGACGGCGACGGCGAGGAAAAGGAGGTTTCGGAGGGAAATCATTGTTGTTAGGTTGTTCAACTGCTCTTTTGCTGTTTCTAATGAAGAAGAAGAAGATTGTCTTTCTAAGACGAGGGTGATAGTGTGGCTGGAATGTGGTTGATGGTGATTCTTTTCGAACAGGCGAATTCCACGGGCAATCGTCGTGCTTAAGTACTTCTGATGAACGGACCTCCTTCTTCAATCAGGCTCTTCATTCACATCACGAGGACTCCTTTCTCAAGCAAACAAAAGTCTTGAATGAATAGAAGTCCCAGGCGACGTCATTCATGTGTTCCCTGTAACAGTAAGATCGTTACGATGGTCATCAATCGATTGTTGCACATGTACTTCACGAGCGAACGGACCGCAAACTTGCTGATCTCTTCCATGACGTCAAGTACAATGCGATTGGAAGTGGTGAAGTGTTCGATCTGGGAAAGTGTTCGACACATGGGGTCGGATGAGACAGTGCATCGATTCCATCGTGGCAGAGTGTGAATTTTAATGAAATGCAACGAGCGAGCTGACACAGTATTGCATCTGAAAGATGGCTCAACACCCGTCTGCCGAGTGCATATGAAAAATGTTTGTGCAGTTACGCCAAGATGAGATATCGCTAATCTCTTACATCTGATGTTAGAGCAGAGCAAGAGTCAAGAGCCCATGGTTGCTTGGTGTTGCGGTGATTGGTGCGCCCCGACTCGTCACATGCAGTTGGTCGGATCACATGTTCTTCAAGCCAATTTCCAACCCCCCAGCCCGCCCCAGCCAGCACGATCCCCAACGAATCGGCAACTCTGGTCCCGAATCTGACTGAAAAGTGGTTATGGAAAAAAGGCTTTTTGGCCCTCAAAGGTAGTTTTTACCTAACAATTACATTCCTCACATTTCAACTCATGTAGGCGAAGCGATCAGGCAGAAGTGGCGCTCTCATCGAATTCTCTATGCTATGGCGAGTCGAGCCTGGCGAACATACAATCATTGAGTGACGTCATCAAGCCAAAGGTGCCTATATACAGACGCAAAGTTCTATATGAGTACGATAAGTACACGCGCTCCCGTGGCTACACTTCCTCCAACACGCTCTGACGTGCGTTCCTCGCCGTAAACACAACACTCAGGTTCGATGCCGAAATGGTGAAGCAGTCCCGTAGACCCGAGAGGAAATCGGCCTCTGCCTGCTCATGGGCCAAGTCTACGTCAAACCGCCGCAGGATCGTGCTCGTGACAAGACGCACTTCCATAAGACCGAGCGCCTTGCCCACGCAGGCGTACTTTCCTAAAAACATATCAAAATTAGCATTCTGGAAAGAGATTTCGGATCAAGAGAGTGGGTAGACCATATTAGAGTAGTCATTTCACGCCATGGTGGTGGCCAGTAGGCTACGTCAATTTGATGCAACAATAGCCAACTTGGAAAGGGGAGGAAGTAGGTACTAGGACCGGGACTCACCACTTCCAAAGGGCACATATATCGAGCTATCTTTGATCAACTCTGGTCTCGTGGTCCATCGCTCAGGGATGAAGCTATTTGGGAGCGCAAAAAACCTCTCATCTAGCCAAATTCTGCATTAGCGTTTTGAGAGTAGTCATTCAGGGAGAGAGCCAAGATACAAAAAGGCAAAACATTTTGTCTTTGTGAGGAGTGCAACCGCTGCAGGTATCGGATATCGATAATAGGAACTGGAGCAAAATCTCAATTACCTCTGTATTGCGCATAGGAAGGAATCGTCACGATTGTGTCTCCTGGTATGAATTTGTCGCCAATCATCAATCCCTCCGGAGGCGTCATGCGCTGCAGTCCCGAGGGAACAGGGGGTAAGAGCCGAAGGGTTTCGTTAATGCAAGCCTGGAGGAACTTCATCTTGGAGAGCTTGGACTGGTCCAGTTCCGTGGCGCCGGGGAAACAAGTGTCCAACTCTTGCTGGAGCTTGACGCATTCATCCTTGTTTGTGGCCAAGAGGAAGAATAGACTTGATAGGGTGGCGGCTGTGGTGTCACTGAATATGGAAGAGTTATTATCTTTCCCTTTCACTCCTGCTTTACTCCTTTGTGCTTGTTCAACTTCATCGTATGAAAGCTTGAATAGCTCGGGAATCGTTCTTTCATCTTTTGCCCCGTGTCCTCTTACCTTCCTGCTATGGCAATAAGCTGCATATCCGCTTGCAGATTGAACCGGTCCTGCCGACTTGGTTTCTCAAGCCGCTCAAAATCGGACAGCAGCCAGGAGAAGACGTCTGGAATATCGGGGCGGTTCTGAGCGAGAAGAAGAAACAAATAGCGTGATTGAGACTTTAGCTTGGCACATTCATTTCATGAACGATTCTCAACGGATGGAGGGGAGTCTTTCCTCTTGAAAGCTTGTTTCTAACCTTTTCTCGATGGGATATTTGCTTGAGGAGCCAGACTTGGGCTGCTGCATCTTCGCGGTTCAGAATCGGCATCGCTCTGATGAGGGGAAACAACCAGATCAAGTGGCTCAGCTTGCCGGCTGAAATCAAGTGTTTGTGGATAAGCTTCATGAAGGCATGCGCATGCCCGCTGTTGAGCATGTTGAAGTTCTCGCCAAAGGCCATGTCCCCCATGACGTCAAAGCTGTAAAAGTTGAACCATTTCGAAGCGTCAAAGGGGATGCCTTGATGTTCCTCGATTCGTTGAAGCAGCAAGCTGGTGTACTTGGCCACGCGAGGCTCGTAATCGCGAAGAGCTTCATCGATATTTAGCAACGGAGAAATAGGATGGACAAGAAGAGGGTATGGCAGAGGCTCGTTTTACCTTTGGTGCTGAAAGCCTTGTCCCAGGTCTTGCGCCGTCTTGTATGGTCATCCTTGTCGCGTGTCATGTGCACAGAGATGGCAGGCTGCTCGATGTTATACCATGGTCCTTTGCTACAGGGAGAACTATTTGAATGTATGGCGGCGACGGCTTTTGCGTCAATGATGGACAGTTCCGAGGGGCCTGTGTAAAGGAGAGGGAACAGAATCGAAGCATTAGTCAGGATTGTTCAAGTGAGACAGTAGATTGTGAGCTTGATAGGAGACATCGAAGGCCCAAGAGCCAAGACATCAAAAACAAGAAAAGCGAAGACAAAGAAAATAGAAATGTACTCGCCCACGCGAACATAATCCCCATACGCCCGATGCAGGCTCTGAATCTCCCCATAAAGTTGTAACTTCTTCACCGACAACCGCGTAATGTACAAGTTGGACAGGCGCGCAGCAAACGGTCCTGAAAAGCGGTTCAGGCGGTGAAAGCATGCTCTATACACGAGTATACTGGTAAACAGTCCTAGAATCACGCAGCCCGTGAGGCACAAGGCGAAGACGAATAGGTTCCAAGAGGATGAAGAAGGAGAAGAAGGTGTCTGCAAGGGCAGCGGCACAATGGCCAAGACAGCGGCCAAAACAACAAACAGGCCCAGAAACAGACGCAAGATCTGGACGGTGTGCAGATCCCACTCTCCGCGGTTGAAGAAGAAGGCGTGCAACAAGACTCCGAGGACAAGCGCTATTCCCAGGAAAGGCGATGCCGAGGAGGCCCATTCCATACTCATGATGCCAAGTTCCAGAGGAGGGGTTTAGAAAACAACCGTTTCTTTCCCTGGTTTGTCAATTTCTGTATCTGTCGGAAAAAGAAAGGGGACAAGATATCAGCCTTCCGCCTCTCGTGGCTATGTGATCAGTTCAGGCCTTAACGAGTGCGCTCATGGCAGACCACGGCAAGAATGAGAATTATGAAGAACAACGTTTTCCCCCTCTTCTTTCTCCAGGTTCCTTCTTTTGCAAGACAGCAAAGTATTGCAAGACAAAATAGAGCAAATACCTCACTTGAATCATTCGTTTTTTGGTGACATCGTTGGAATCTTTTACCGAACAGGCTGAAACAACCTGCCTTAACAGACATTAACTCCGTATGTAGGAAGCCATTACCAATTAATATGACTATCACAAGGAAGAGAATCCCTCCGGGATGGATGTCAAAATCCCGGCGCGCAGGTACGTACGCGGGATATTTGATTACTACGTTAAGCCCCGTTAAAACGATATCAGCTGAATGGCCTCCAGCCCATCGTTATATCGGGATATCATTTTAACGTTTCTCACATGGTCCATTTCACTCACGTGCTTCATCACATGACCACCAATCTGGCACAAGCTGCCCCACCATAACACCATGCCGAGTTGGCGCAGCAGGCAGCACTGAGTCACTAACTCACTGAGCACTGTGAGCAGTATCAAATGTTCAAATTGACGCACGAGATTGATGCTGCCTGCATGGGGGTTTATCGTTATTCGTATGGGATTTCACTGTTCAGAAAATTAGGCCCAAATTTATCGTTAGAGTGAGGATATCGTTTTGTGGCGGATCGATTTAACGGGGTTTAACTGTATTGCGGAATTTAGCGAGACGACAGCCGGAGGAATTCAAGCTCCTTCGTCTGGAGCGGCTTGAAACGAGAGACCGGAGAAACATCCTTGTTCAGAGATTCATCACGTACATCCCCATGTTGAGTCTATTTGCATTATTTCCACAACCATGGACGGATGAATGATTCATAATGAAGCTATTTTTTTTTAGGCGCGGGCCCGCGTCTCACGACACACCATATGCAGCAATCTAGACATGTATGCAGCTGTCAGCAAGTACGTACATGGATGCCGACAAGCTACATACGGAGTACGTAGGTATGTATGTAGGTAGGTGTGTACATACAATGATACATTACAAAGCACAATCTGGAGCAGGCTAAGGTAGCTGTTCAGATCCTTCCGCTAGGCTCATCTCATCGGCAAAGACAGAGACCGCCCGCCTTGTACCGAAACAGGCGCGAGCAGGGAGCGGACTCCGGGGAGAAGGCGGGCGCAAGGTTCGCGGCGTGAGGCAGATTTTGGTCCTTGGAGGGACACATGAGCCATCATGAGCGCGTCCGTTTATTAACGTTTAGTTCTGATGATCGTCCTCGCGCCTGGGAGGGGATGATAATGGCACGCCCCGTTCTTTCACAGCCCTTGAGAGAGGAGTGCCTTCAGCAGTGCCACAGAGAAGCTTCGACATCTGGGAGGCTTTGGCCTTTGGGGGAGGTCGGTGAAGTGCTTGAGAGATCCGCACTGTTGGCGACTTGCCGGTGTATTGTTGCAACTTGCTCGTGGTATGTATATGTTACCTAGCATGTGGCCAATCAGGTGTTGGACTAGCGATGGCACCGGGTACATGCGCCGGGTACCTATTGCGAAGCATTAGGTAATCCCCCATGCGGGTGCTCCCAGATTCAGAACCATACTCCGTAGACAACTGCAGAGTGTCTACAGAGCACTCTTATACCTACATATTACGTATAATATAGGTAGCTACTGTACATAATACTGAACAGGAACTGGAATTCCGGAAGAAGCGTGATCTTCCAGAACTTCCAGTGGGGTCGGCTGCAACCCACCTTGGAAGTTGAAAGTTGGACAATCCCGGGGGAGGGGAAAACGTTGTTTCTTCGTTTTCCTCATGTTTTCCATTCCTGTTTAGGTTTAGTCTATTTCCCCCGTCTGCTATAGGTATCACGAGAGGTATTGTGTTCTCTCATCATGAACTCCATGTGTAGTTGAGCAGGGCAAGGGGGGCTAGTTGAGTCGAATTGAGTACAGAAGTTGTTCTTTCTTGTCACAAAGTTTTCGGGAGCCTGCGGAGTTCGCCGTTGTTTGTGTGTTCATCTTATTCCGATGGGATCTATCTGTTGTTGTCATGTCTTTTTTCATCAGTTTATGTATCTCCTACCTCGGTACCTACACATACATACCTAGCCTCTAGGTATGTACATACACGATACCTAGGTAACACACGGAGTAGGCACGGAGTATGTACCTCTTTTATTTTCCGACGCGGCTTCCTCCGGTTTCGATAATGTACCTACATATGTACATCTCGCACAAAAGAATGGGCGCAGCCGCCTGGCGACTCTAATAATGATAATGTGCGGTAGACACCCCTATACCCTGCGACATACCCCCTAGCTAACAGTGCGATAGGACTTTTTAGTTCGTCGTTTAAACTGCTGCAATCGACGCGTGTGTTCAATGTTGTAGGCGTATATAGGGGTGTCTACCGCACATCAGAGTCGCCAGATGGCTGCGCCCATTCTTTTTTGCGAGATGTACATATACATACAGCCCCTTGCGGGAAGCCATTGGGCTCGGAGGAACGGATGCACTCGGCACTTGATACCAAGCACCTGATAATGTATACCTCTGCTGCGGCCGGTCCCACGGCCTGCAACGAGCCAACTAGTGGAGCTGACATATGTAGCCGATGAAGCGGCCGATGAAGCGGGCAGCGGCCGATGAAGTGAAGCGGCACTGAGCGGCAGGCGAGCGGATTGCCGGCGTCACGGTCCTGACAACCTACGACGGCGTCGAGCTTGTTGAAGCGCGTCCCAGTGGACCTACACAAAGAAATAGGGACAAGCATAATTGGCGAGGCGACACAGGCACAGAATACCTAGTAAAAGCAGTGTACTCTGTAGAGCAAAACCCAAGTATACGAAGACACGACGAGGGTACAAGCCAGGTAGTCCGCATTACTCGCACATCACATATAGCCACCCAGAACTCTGGCACCCAAACAGAATTGGGCGGCTCGTATGGACTCTGGGGCCTGTAGTCCGTAGGAAACCCTTGAAGCTATATCATATCCCCCCACGAACCATATCTCCGGGGCAGATACGACGCGATCCTGACGTGTCTACAAGAAAAGCGGAACTCATCGATGGATCGTAACTCAACACTTGTGTTGAAACTTGCCCTTGATTACCGTATGGTAACGACAATGTCGAGGGATTCGCATCCCCGATTAGCTTCATCTCTCCCTGTCCTTCCCTTCTCTGCTTGTCCGTCCGCCATATCCTGTAAAGTAACAAGTCGCAAGGGTACGAAGAACGAACCTGACCCGCGTTCCCAGTAAATGCCCCCAGCAGTCAAACACATCACCAAAGAAGGGCACATGATCAGTATGGAAACAAGGGCTCGTGAATGTTTGGCGGTTCGCCGTTCGATCGGCCGAAGGGGTAAGACGAGAACTGTGGGGAGCAAAGCGCTGCACCAGGACTAGAAGAACACTTCCTCGAAGACAAATCACTATTCATACTTTAGTATAGTTCCATGAAGAAGAACGATACTGAGTATAGGCATCGGTGGCGTGTACGCTCAAATGTCGAAGTCTCGAAGACGGAAGACACACCGATCACCGATCGTCGATCATCGATCATCGATCCAATGCAGCTGCCAGCAAAGTGCGAAAACCCCAACCCCTGACCATCTCGGTAACAAGAACCACACACGGTCGCGTGACCCATCCAGCACCCGCCTACCTGGCCAGGTATTGGGCATCGTTTCTTTGTCCCCCTCCCTCGAAACCGGGGAAAGTCGAGACCTCCGTTTTCCGTACCCAGGACATAGAAAGGAACACAAGTGCCGTCGTCGGTCTATCCATGAGGTCGTACATACATCCGTGACGAGTCAAGCGTGACTGTTTGAGAATCAGGGGGTGAAGTTGATGACGACTACTCCGTCCCCGCCCTCCTGGGCTAACGCGTTTGGATTATAATGCTTGATGAAGCCAGCAAATCAGGAAGTTGAAGGGCGAAGACGAAGGGATCCAGGATGGAATATGAAAGACGGAGTGGATGTTTCTGAGGCGTCTTGTGTTTAGTGATTTTCGCGCTATGTAGCATAAAGGGCTCGGTTTTCGGAGGGGGAAGGGGGCTATATCGTGCGGGAGAACGATCTTGGATGCAACTATATATAGCCAGATCTTTCCAGTGGGTGAGTAGAGGAGAGAGGAGAGGAAAAGAAAGGAAAATCGTCACATTCACATACCCATCCATATACATAGGCACCTACATATTGCTGCTCCCTTCACCTTGTCAATCGTCACCTCTCTCAACATTTGTCGCCCCTCTATCGTTGATTAGTTGTGACGTTGTCTCTATTGGCCAAAGCACAGCAGCAACAACAACAGCGGACCAGGTAAACAAGAAACAAGGCCACAGGTACAAAAGCCAGTCATGTCGACCCGCAAACTGGCCATCGCCATCGTTGGCCCCACGGCCTCTGGCAAAACCAAACTCGGCGTCGCCATCGCAAAGGCCTACCTTGGCGAAGTCATCTCAGTAGACAGTCTGCAGTGCTACAAACCCGGAGGCATCATCACAGCGAGGCCCCTCCCCGAGGAAACAGAAGACGTGCCACACCACCTCATCGACTATCTCGAAGCGGATGAAGAGCCAGAGGACTATGTGTCCCAAGCGGTGCGCATCATGGAGGATATCAGCGCACGGGACGGACTTCCCATCCTGGTGGGCGGGTCGACGTCTCTCACAATGCCGCTCCTGCAGGTCGCCTTTGCGCGAGAATACGAGGTGCTGGCGTTGACGCTGGTGCCGCAACGCAGCGCGTACCAGCGCTTGGTAGAGACGAGGGGCGACGAGATGCTCCAGAGAGGTTTGTTGGAGGAGTTGGAGGAGCTGCACCGCCTGGAGAAGAGGCTTCTGCACGGGGTGAGCGACCTGAGTAGAGGGGTCTGGAAGGCCATCGGGTACCGGGAGTATCTGCCGTATCTCCAGGCGGTTAGATCGCTCAACGGGACAGCGGATGGGTGCAGCAGCCAGGAGGAACATCTGCGCGAGGAGGGACGGCTGGCGATGAACGCGAGCACACTGCACTACGGCCAGGACCAGCTCGAGTGGATGCGGCACACCTTGGTGCCGTTCTTGCATCGGCACAGAGCGGCGACTGTCAGTCTATGCGTCACGAACAAGGCGACTTGGGAGGCGGAAGTGCAGGGACCGGCGCTGACCATGGCGGGAGAGTTCTGCCACGGGGCTTCGCGTGCGAGGCACGCGCTTGGATTTTTCCCCAAGAAGAAGCGTGTGGTTTGCGTCTTGTAAGTGAAGCATCACACTTTATCCATCACACCGTCTTTCAATCATTGCCATATTTTGACGGCAATGTTTCCCATTACTTCTGCTAACTACAAAGGCAGTGGTGGATCATCGGGCGGCCATGACAGCTCGCACGTCGACGCGGCCAAGGCGCTCGCCGTCACCCTGCACCGCCACGACATGTGTCTCGTGTACGGCGGCGGTACCACGGGAATCATGGGCGCAGTAGCCAGCACACTCGTGGCACTCTCTGGGCCCAGCGCAGTACACGGTGTCGTGCCGGCGGCTCTGGCCCGGTATGAAAGCGGCGGGATCGGAGACGGACGCGTCGACGGCGAGTACGCGTCGCGATTCGGACGTCGGACAGTAGTTCGCGATATGCACACGCGCAAACGGCTCATGACGCAGATGGTGCGCGAGGGCGCCCCCGGAAGCGGCTTCGTAGCGCTGAGCGGCGGCTACGGCACGTTAGAGGAACTGCTCGAGGCCGCGACGTGGTACCAGCTCGGCATCCATCGGTGCGGTGTCAGTGTTTTCAGCGTCGACGGCTTCTACGACGGACTGCTGGACTGGATCCGGCGGGTGGCCGGGCATGGCTTCGTGGGAAGCAAGGACGCTGACATTATCCGCGTGGCCCAGACGGCCGAGGAGGTGGTTGCGTGCCTTGACGAGGGGTCGCGGGGTGGCAATCACGGTCTGGAGTGGGTGTAAGTATTTGTAATTAGGACAGTCATGGAATAGACTAGACAACGGGAGCCATTGACTGTACGTACTTATGTGATCTTGGTGATGTTTTTGGTCTGTTTCGCATGCGAGGCTGTGGTGACTGGAGAGGAGATGTTGTTGCCGAAAAGGTCTTGGTTATGTAATATCTTCCGTTTTGGTACATACATAGGTATGTATGTAGGTAGGTAGGTACATAGTTGCTGTGACGTCCGCCCCGTGTATAAGGTACCGTGCACATAGAAGGTACACACTAAGGTACGTGAGTCGTGACGCGCGACGTTGGACGCGCAACATGGGATGAACCAACAGGTACCTACATAGGTACCTACCTACATGTACCTACACCGTACACGTGTCGCCGCCTGAGAAGAGAAGATTGTCGCAAATCAAGTTCAGCTGTATGGAAAAGCTTCATTTTACACCTCTTCTCTTCCACATCGTTGCATTTCAAAGTCAGCTCCATACATGGACGAGCTCCATGAACGAACAGGCAGCCGAGTTGTTCGTTTCGTTGATCACTACGTCATAAAATACGGCTTGAAAAGTTGAACGTAAGCCTGACCGAAGGCGAGAATACCTACCTATGCCATTTGTTCGCTGAATGCATTGCTTCGGATGTGTAGAATCATGGTCTTAGACGTCTCGACTCGCCTTATAGCATAGGCAATCTTCATTCGATACGGGCGCTGATTTTGCCTTATTGTTTCGCATACATAAGGTAAATGTGAGAAATGTAATTATTACCATATCTGAGTTATTCTTGCTACATGTACTCCGCCAATGCTTTTTGCCATCTAAATACATACTGACAGCTCTAAGAACACTTCTCTAGAACACTTCTCTAGAACACTGTCATCTGTTACGGTGCGGCGTGAGCGTTTTCAGCGTCGATGGCTTCTAAGCCGGTCTGCTGGACTGGATGCCGCGAATAACCAACGTGGCTTCCTGGGTCACGGCTCACAAGGATGCCGACGTTATTCGCGTGGCATGGACGGCTGACGAGGTGACAGGTATCCCGTGTCTTGCCGAGGGGCCGCAAGGAGGCGATCCCGGTCTGGTTGACAGCTGTTCTATACCCTCGGTGTTTTGAGCTGTGAGAAACGCATAACCACCCGTTTCGCCCAAAAGGTCAAGTGACCAAGTTGCACGTCTGCAGCTTGATCAAGTTTATAGTGCATTGTCACAGCTGCACAGACGGCACTGTACAGACCGTGGCATGAGCCTGTTGCGCGAGCCTCGAGGAGAGATGTCGTTACTGATTTACGACGCGCGGCTGCACGGAGGAGTTTGGACATACTTCCGTTCTGGGCTTAGCAAGAGTCGAGAATGTGACATGCTGTAGGTACATGCAGGTACATATGTACCTACATAATGATAGCTGGTTTCACTATGTTAGCCTGTTAGGTACCTATCTGTCATGGGCTACAGAGTATCTGTAAGTGAATATGTACGGAGTGCATACGGAGTACATTAGGTAGGTACGTGCGAGTACAAGCTCTACGAAGCGCCATGTAGCATGGGGTACCTGACCCACCGCAGAGCGGCGACCGCATGACCCCCCGTGGGCCCGTCAGACTCACATGTCATCTTGCCCAAGGCAACATCGTACTTCCGGGAAAGAAATGAAGAAAAAAAAGACGAAGCCAGAATAACCTAGTAAATAATGACAGAGATGACTACCAGGATAGAAGAACTGTTGAATGTGATGGCCTGGCTCCAGTTTCCAGACCATGGCATTGGAAAGCTACCTGGTAGTGATACGGAGTACGGAGTATAAACCTCCCCTCACACGAACCCCAACTGAGACAACCGCCCAAACCTGCACCGCGTGCTCCGACCATCACCTCATCAAAGCCTAACTTCCCAGACAAGCCGCCCCAATTTCCACGATCATCGATGACCGGAATCCACGGAAAGCCTCTCTCTTTCGACAGTCACAATGAACAAAAGAACAAAAGAAAATGCACTAAAGATAGAAAAAGCTCCGCCGTGGAATGACCACGTTGGAGGGGAAATGGCCTGACGGAGAGACACATGTGCAAAAGGTCAGGGGGGGCCAAGACAAGAGGAGGGGGTCACGGCTCGCGATGAGCGGTTCAGTGCCAGGGGGAACGAGGACTCGGGACTCGGAAACAGTTATGTATTACAAGTACTGCATAGGCGGAAGATCGGAAGAGGGCATATGGTGTTTCCCTTGCGAATATTTGCTGCCTTGTTCTTGTCTTGTTTCTACACATACAGAGTACATCAAGCTGAGTTGTGTACTTGTCCACGACGACTGCGGCCCCCAAAATACACCAAAACATAATCACACTCGCGCATAAAGATAGGCAGGCAAGCAGATGAGCAGGCAGGAAGGCGAATATACACACAGAAACACACTCACACACGTATATATATATATATATATATATATATATATATACGCACCCAAGGCTACGGACGGGCAGGCAGCAAGTTCATACACACACGCACTCATACACTGAGTATTATTACACTCCTCCCATCACCACCGCCAACAACAACAACAACAACAAGTCAACAACCATGCCTTCGGCAATGTCACTACTTACCCTCGCCACCCTCCTTACCCTCGCCCTCGCCGGCCCCCTCGTCGCTTCTCCCCCTGATTCCCAGGCCGACAAAGCCGCCGCCCCGATTGACAACGGCTCGCCCGGGAATCCGGGCACCTGGCCTTGAGGCTGACGAATCGGCCTCTACATACCTCCTGAGAGTGGCGTATATTCCAGGCCACGGGGGAGGGGTGGGATCGGTCTCGTTGGCGTTGGATAATAAGTGGATAGTGTATGGACGGACGGACAGACGGACGGACGGAAGCGAATAGTGCCGTTGTCTTTCCTGAACAGTCCTCAGTGGCGGCGTTTGAACACAACGAGGCTCCGAGGCCCAAACGTCCATGCAGAAAAGGCACAAGACGCACATGTATGTGTAAGCGGGCCCATGGAGAGGCTTGTCTATAGAAAGACCCGACAATAACCGACGCGGGGAATAAAGTCACAGAATATGGTCGGAGGGGGGCTGTCTCACGTCTTGTATGCTTGGCTCTTTTTTATTATCACGGACGATACCCACGTACTCGACTGCCACGCAGATATAGGTACATGGACAAGAGAGGAAACGGTCTCCGCCTTGCATGGTGGGCGTTGAAAGTATCACGGTTCTCGAACACGGAGGAGATTATCTTGATGTGGTCACATTGGCGATCATCACAACTGTCAACAAGACGCGAAGGTCATGCAAAAGATACAACATACACGCACAAGGAACACAAGGGAGGGGCCAAGGAAGCAGACTGTCTTTATTTCATATAGTCAGCGAACGAAATCATCACAGCGGCATTCGACTTGCCTATTATTATCGTCTTATTCGCGCATGGTCCATCTATGATCTATCCCTGCATGTCGTGGACTCGTGATGGGAAGGAGACTGTCATTGGATTGCATGGTCAGCAACAATAACAGCAACATTCGACTTGCCACGCAAAAAAAGACACACCCAGATCCAAGTCTCGCTATACTCAAATATCATTATCGTCCTATTCATGCATGGTCCATCTATCCCTCTGTTGTGTTTATTTATCCATCTGTCCGAGTTGCATCATTTGCTGTGCGTCCAGCCCTCAGCCCTGAGCCTTGCCTGTATTGTATCCCTACCACCAGCCTGTAAGCCGTGCATATGATGATCATTGCCTTCATCATTTGCGCTGTATGTACTTTGTACCCTGTACCCTGTACCCTGTATTCTGTATTCTGTACGCTGCCTATACCAGCCATCCACTCTCCCACGGGTCGTCAACTCTCTTCTCTCCAGCTTTTCCAACTTGCTACATAGCTTTCCGCAGTCCTCGTCGTCTTAACCAATATCTCCCACAATTAAGCAAAGTAGCTCTTCCACAACACACCCTCCAGGTCCTCTAGTTGCTCTTGCGTGAAATACTAATTTCTCATGTTAGCCACTTTGTCCACACATATGTGACATGTTACATGAACCACACCAAGCCATGCCATGCCATGCCATGCAAAAAGAAAAGAAAAAGACATACCTTTTGATCAACCGTCCAGCTATCCTGCCTCGTCTTCTTGAACTCACTCAAAATACTCTTCGTCGCCTTCCCCACAATCCCTGGATCCCCCGCCGCCCTCCTCGCCAACGTGGCCAACACCTCGGGCATCCACTCCGGCGGCGGCGTCGCATACGGAAACGCCTCAATCAGGGCCCCAAGACCCAGCACCGCTGCATGCCGCCTCGTAATCTGGCTCTGCATATCCACCGGTGTTTCACTCCTAGATTCAGTAGCAGCAACGGCGGCAACGGCAGCAGTAGCGGCAGCAGTAGCGGCAGCAGCAGCAGTAGCAGCAGTAGTAGCAGTAGCAGCAGCAGTCACATCCCTCTTCTTCCGCTTGGGCATGGGATTATCCCTCAACTCCTGCTTAAACCGCCTCTGCAGCCGCTCCACCATCGGATCGCGAATTAAGCGCGGAGAACACCGAATCATGCCTGCGAGAGTGGAAGACGCACACGACCGGACCTCGAGCTGCGCATCGCTCAGCATATCCGAAACAGCATTGAAGAGTAAATCGCGCTCCGGCGCCGCGGTGAGAAAGATGCGGCGAAAGTAGACGACTTGCATGTTCACCAGGGCCCGGAGCCGCTGGTGCCAGCTCGAGGCCGATCGACCAATCTTGATGACCCCTTTGATGAATTCGGCGTCTTCGCCTTCGCGGAAGGGAATGTTGGGGAGGTGCCGGTACACGTGGTAGGCCATGCGCATGAGTTCCGGATCTTCCTTGACGTCCATCATGTGAAGGAGCTGTTCCATAAAGGGGGTGGCAAAAAAGGGTACCAGCATGGTGCATTCGTTGGAGGAAAGGCTGCAGTCGAGCCAGCTTAGGACTGTTTTGGATCCGCAGGTGTAGCGAGATTGAGTCTGCTGTCCCGGTTCTCTTTCGTGGCGCCATGTTTCCAGTCGACCAAAGACATCTTTAATGGCGGCGGTGAGCTGCTCGGATGGTTGATATGGCCGGAGGCCAATGGACGAGGCCTGCTTGTTGGCCTCGATGAGCTTGGGTACGCTTTCGAAAGACTCGTGGTACCGCGTGCGGAAGATGACGCATAGTACTTTGCCAATCGCCTCCCGGACCGCCTTGTACGGATGGTCAATGTGTGCGAGGAAATCGTCGAGAATAGGTTGGTAAGGACGAAAGTGCCAGCCGCCGTCAGCAAGCACAAATTCCAGCAACTGGACTTGGGATGACTCCTTGAACGCGGCGTTGGATGACATGTCGAGTTTGAATGACTTCAACGCGTCAATGATTTCGCGCGATCGGCGTGGATCTCGTGAGTCGAGAACAAGATGGATACACGGCAGCCAGTACTGGATGTTTTCGGGCGTGAGGCCGTCGTTGACTGTTTTGAGCAGCATGGGTCCGGCAAACTCCCACACCCTGTTGCGCATCTCCAACGGATCGTCGCTGGAACCCGCCAACAACGCGCCGAGAATCTCCGCCGTTGCTCTGTGCTGATGCTTGTCGCTGCCATCCCCGTAGACTGCCTCGGTGAGCTCCTTGATATCTTCGAGCGTCACTTCGGTGCTTCCATAGTATGTGAGGTCAAAGACGTGCATGAGCAGGTACACATTGGTCATTCTGAATCTATCGTAGCATATATCCCGCGGCTCTTGCTTCAGGTAGTCGAAGCATTGAGACATCCATTGCCTGTTGATGATGCTTCCGATTTGCTTGCGCACCTTGGTCTCTAGTTCATCGTACGTGTTGAACGGCACGGGACGCGCCCGGAACGCCGTAAACTTGGAGCCCCAGACGAGCCAGCCTGGATGATCAGAGTCAACCAGGTACTCGGCATTCTCTGAGGGCTCCTGGAACGCGTCCAAGAACTTGCGCGTAAACTCCGCATCACCCTTCTCTACAGGAATCTCGATCCTGTTCCGGTCTCCCATCTCCTTCTCCTGGAGGTAGTTGATGTAGTCGTGGCCATAGACCGCTCTCATGTCAATAGCACCGAGGAGAGCCGTAAACGCGTTAAGATAATAGCCTCGCAGCCCTGGATGAGGGTCAATGGTTCCGCTGGCCACCAGTTCCACAAACTCAGGCGGCGCCAGGCCATCGAAACGCAGGCACATGTTGAGAGCGAAAAATGCACATCTCGTGGCAATCTTCCAGTGCGCCCCTTTTGCCTGTTTCGTCAATTCTAGGCCCAACGTCATCTTGGAAGCCTCAACCTTCTTTCGTCTCTCCACGATGACATCGTTTCGAGCTTTGATGGCGGCTGACTCGTCCGACAAAGGGCGAATTGCGCTCAGAACCGACTCGTCGAGCAAGACCATCTTCTCTTGAGCCTTGCCAATTTCAATCAGTGAGTATAGCGCCGATGAGCCCAGGTTCTGGATAGATGGTTTGTCGATGCCAGCAGTCTCAATGTACATGCGCAAGGCATCCGGCGCATACCGCCAATCCCGGACAATCGTCCGCAGCAAGGACGTGAAGAACAAGGTGTACATGCCGCCCTTGACCCGATCGTGGTCATTTGCGTCAATGGCTTTCCGTAGCCCTTCCAGAAGCACTGGCACCACTACCGGCTTGCCGCCGATGAGAACTCTGAGTGACGAATCTTGCGCAGCTTGCGCTACTCGTCGCACGTCTGCGTATAGCGATAGGCACGACTTGGCCAAGTCCAACAGCAACCGCTTATCCAATTCGCTTTTATGTCGAGCGGACGCGTTATGCTTCATTCGCAACAACATGTAAGCCTCTGCTCTCTTGATCAGCAGAGGCCGTGGGTACGCCTTGCGAAGACCTCTAATCTTAAAGGCCGAGGTATCCGACTTGTAGAGCCGAAGATGTCGCCCAAGGGGATGCGCCGAGCGCTCGAATCCAACATCTGTGATCCAGGTGCGGTACGCATTACATAGCGCGGTGGAGCAGTTAACATCATCTTCCCGGTTTTCTGTGAGGAATAGGTGCGCCCTTGTAAGCAGATGACCGAGCTGGTCGCGAAGATCATGAATGCGCGTGTAGACCGCATCCGTAGGCTGGAGAATATAGCCTGACTGGTACTTGAATTGCGGTCGAAGCTCTTCATCTTCTGCGTCCTCGACTAGACTATCGTCATCGTCCATCATGCGGGCATCACCATCGTCATCGACAGCAGCGCCCTCATTGGACGATGTTCCGCCGTTGGCATCGGTACTGACCCTATCACCAGACGCTCGTTTCGGATCAAACATGGTGGAAATCCCTGAGATAACAAGGCGGATCTGCTGCATCAGCCTTGATACTTCGTCGGACCACTCCTTGTTTTTTCCCGTTCTGCTCACAGGCGGGTTATCGCTGATGAGAAGTTCCAATTGCTCTGCTGCTGACTTCGTTTGCGACGCAAAGAGTTCCACAGCAAACTCGACCTCGGGCGGAGACGGTCGATGCCATCGTATTGTGAGATCGGCTGGCCGTGTTGTTTGGCCCCAGTCCTGAACATCCAGGCCCCTCTTCATGACGTGAGGCTCGTAGAGTGCTTCATCAATCGGGTACGTATGGGTCAGGTTCAGAAAGAGGTGGTGTATGTAGTTTGATACCAAGATGGTGGGCAGCCCACGACACTTTTCTTGCATGAAGACGGCGATACCCAGCAACTCGTCCTTGTACTTGAGGACCTCTCTTCCCACATGCACAACGGTCTGCGCTAGCATGCTGATGTACCAGACCAATGCTCGGTCGCGGGGAAGGTAGTCGGTACCAGTTGTACGATCCGATGCCGCATGGTTATACTCAATTTCGTTACGAATGTTCACTACGAACATAGGAACGAAAACCTTGAGCGTCTTCTCGGGGTTCACCTTGCACAACGCATTCAGAATCCAGGCCATGGCATCACGAGCCTGATGCACAACGTGCCCAGAAACAAAAGTTGCAATCTTGTCTAGAGCCATATCGAAGAGCTCGGGGGACAGGGAGGAGAACAGAGGTGACAAGGCTGCCGGCAAGGCATTCGCGACATTGTCCTCGGGGGTTCCTCCTCGGACCTGATTGGCGTCGGGCAGGTTTTCAAGAAGAGTGAAGATCTTGCCCAGCAAAGTCAGAACAAATTCACCAAAACCGGCAGTTGACGAGCGCAGAATGTTAGCTTCCTCTTCATCTGTAAGCTCATTCTGATAATCGATCTGCAAGTTCTGGCCGTCTCGTTCCATGCGATCCATTTCCGCTTGGACCCACTGCATGGCCATAGTCGTGTCATGGATGTGGCTGTCCTCTTTGGTCAAAGGTACAAAAGGTACGCTGTATGCTACACTTTGGATGAAATATAGAGTGTCCTGTGTCTTGCTGAGATCATTGGCGTCGATTCCTGGCAAAGCCAGTGCGAGCAATGCCGTGATGTGACATCGGTAGCCCTTGAGCTTGGACATGATGTGGGCAATCATCTGCAGGCTGTTCAGACTCGAGGTCGTTCTGTGCACCTCTACGAGGCCCTGGATACTCGGGTATATTCGCTGCAGTGCCCCGGGGAGTATCAGATCCGGTTCGAGGAAGGCCAACCCCTGGAGGGCATTGTAAAAGCAACTTGACACACGACTACTCTTGGAAAACAGTCCCATGAAAGTCGTCTCCTTCAACGAGGCGACAAATCGTTTCTTGAGCTCAGGAGTAATCCTGCGCTCAGCAGGCACGTCGAGCTCTCCGCTCTGTTCACGGTTCCATCTCGAAACAAAGGCATTGGTGATGTGCAACGTTAATCGGCTGAGCATGTTTGTCCAAGGACCCTGATTTGAAGGGTGGAAAAAAGTATCAATCGATTCCATCAGCCCCTCCAAGCTAGCCATCACGGAATCCTCATGGTCCATTGCCGCCGGTGAGAGCGAGTTCACAATGAGCCGTGCCATCATGTAGGTAGTGGAGTGTTTCTTCTGGTCCTTCTCCAGATAAGCTCCCGCGCCAGCCAGGTAGTCGAGGGAGCTGTAAGGAGAGTTTGATTGTCCAACGGGGATCTGTGTCAATCGCAGAATCGAGGTAAATACAAGATCCGACTGAGCTTTGGTGAAGATGCCGTGAGATCCGTGAGCTACATGCTTACAGCTGATGTGGTCTCGAGCAAGACGAGATAGCAAGTCAATAAACCAGACATCAACGACTTTTGACCTGTTCATGATGGCCCAAAGGTGGAAAAGGGTCGGCAAGAATTCCTGAGGCTGCGCAGCGGCATCTTCTGCTGGGGCAGGGTGGCTGGGCAAGAAGGAACTGATGAGCCCTATCACTACAAAGGCATTGGGCATATCGTTGATGCTAAAGTATGGAAGAAATTCTTCGAGCATTGCCGGCCGCTGTCTCGGGTCGAAATAGGGGTGGGAATATGTACACATCGTCAAGAGCTGCTTGGCAGGGCGTCGTCTACTGCTTTGCAACGAGGCGACCTCTGATGGCAACACCACACCTTTCATCTCGTGCCATAACGGCTTCCAATCAAGCGTAAGGTCTTCGCCAGCCTTGAGGTAGTGACTCTTCCTGCGGTGCGAATCGAAATACATGACTGGTCAGTTTATGGTTCAGGGGCAAGCCCCAGGGTGAAGCTCCAACGTACCTCGTCAACGTCAGGAACATGCGCAGAAAGCGATCCGCATCATTGGAACCCAGGCCCGGCGCCAGCGCCAGCGTATAGTATAGCTTAGCAAGCTTGCCGCGAACATCACTTGCTATCTCGAACTTGAGCTTCAGACAAGCCTCCAGTTCTCTGGTCCAATGTGAAGCACCCGGTGAGAAGTCCTGAGCTTTGAGGGCAATATAAAGTTGTTTGAGAATGCCATCGAGGGCAGCATCGCGCTCTCGTTCCTCTTCGACCTCAAAGGGCAACTGGCGGAAGTATGCAAACGTTCGTGGTCGATGGCGCTTTTTGTTGTTTTCGTCCGGGCTGGGATACGGGTTGCCGCCAGGAGAGATGGCTCGCGAGATGGGCTCGAAGGCTTGGAAGTCTGATGGTAGCTGCGAGGCTGAAGATGCAGCCGAAGCATCCAGAGAACCCTCGTGCTGCCGCCGCGCAAATTCGTCGTCCATACTCTGCCCAGACTTGTTTGTTGTTGTTGTTGTTGTCGATGCTTGCTTCGCGCAGGCCAGGGCGAGGAGGACGCAATGGGGTGTTGCGAAGCCCAGAGCACGCGGTCAACTCGTGTGGGCAATGTGGGAACTCGAAACAATGGTCAGGCCAAGACAACAGAATAAGAAATGGCTTGGGATGGAAGATGTCTGGTATCAATGAATCAATGATGGGCCGTAACAAAACAAGTGCGAGCTTGAAGTGAAGGTAGTGAAGGCTGGAATGTCAGATTTGAGAGGACAGTCAGCAGGCAACGAACGGGCAGGCAGCTCGCAGCAATCAGGATTCAGGCTTCGACGCTTACGGAGCAACACGGCTTCCCGTGTCATGGACTCATGGACTCAGCATGGCGGGGACATACAGGTATGTTACCGTATGTAGCTCCCAACCCGGAGCCGCCCCTTGCTTTGCGTTCCTGCCGCGTCGTTCCCGGCCGCGTTGGCACCAGTTAGCATCGTTGCCATCATTGGCATTTACATGGCATCATCAGAATCATTCACCTGACAGCTGACAGCCTGACACTAGGAGGTATGTACACTGTACAGTACGTACATACTGTTACTGTACATGGCATGCATGCAGAGTGTGATTCGTAGCATCGCTCCCAAGTGGGACCGCCGTTCACGGTTGGTTGCGTGTCAATTGGCTTCCGTCACCACGCCGTCGGACGCCGAGTTCCAACGCCAAGCCAAAGCTTCTGTCTCGCTCGCACAAGCAGTGAGTTCTACATAGGAGGTATCTACTACTCCCTACTCCGTACATATTTTCTATTCTCCTCCGGGCGCTAATCGCTTGTCTCCAGTGTCCACACGCCACCCGGGGCCATTCATGATTCAGCTCATACACGCCGATCATGACGCTGTCACGACCTCACACCTTGGAATACATAATAAACGCGCTGGCTTGAAAGAATGTGATCCAATGCAAATGACGGACACTGTCGTATGCGACTTGTACTCGATGCTGCTTTCAAGGCCAGAACAATGTTACACAACGCCAGTCTCGACTCTCCTAGTATCCAACTCCGCTTCAACTTGGTCACACGTATGCAGAATGAGCACTTCATTGTTTTGCCTGCCGTGCAATCTCCTTTTTTCTATGCAACACTTTATTCGCCCATTGCCGAACCTTGCCTAGGCAGTTCAAGTTCATCTTCTCAGCTTCCCTTACATTCAACTTCTCGGGCTGGTATTTGGATGGTGGCGGTTCTTGGCTATGGACAGTTGCCAACGCCTGCAACCGGCTGCTCCTCTGCGCCATGAAGGCTCTGCCCGTAGACATGGCCCTTGCGGGTAACCCAGCTTGGCGTTGCTGCGGCAACGAGGACCCATGAATGCTGTCGGGTGACGCGGGACGGCTTGTTGCATTGAAATACTCGTCTTCGCACGAGGGAAAAGTCCTTCGCCTGACTTCGGGACGAGAACTGCTGGCCACGGAGCAACTGCGGCAGGGCATCACATTCGCAAGCTTTGGGTTGGACGAGCCAGGCCATCCTTGTTGATGAAGTCGAATCCAACTGGCTGTAGCAATCATGAGCGCCTTCTGCTCGTGAAGAACTTGAAGCGTTCTTCTTGACTCTGCGGCCAAGCCAGCTGGGACACCGTGATGACCATTTCCATCCGAGCCATAGAAGCGAGATGGGGGGAACCGGCCACTCGAGGTCGACACCGTCGTGTAGTCTTCGAAGACTTCTAAGGTTTCGGGGGTTAGGGAGCCCATGATGGGGTGTCTTCTCGACGATGGGTCGATGATGCTAAACGTCCATCTTTGGTCTTGCGCCGAGCCTTGCAAACTGTTTCCCGCGTGGCATAGCTCCGCGGAGGCAAGACTGTGCCGCGTGCCTGAAGTAGACCTCCGCACCCACCTGGCAGTAACAGTCTCTCCATCTTGGCCGGCGCCGGTGAATTCGTATGAGCCGTTGGCCATTGCTGAAGCTACCCACGATGATCCGTCTTCCATAACTAACTCGGCCAGATTACGGCAGCCCTTTGGCAGTGCGCTAATAACTGCACAGACGTCTTTATCATGATGCAGACCTCGGCCAGTATTGGAAAGTAAAGTTGATAGCGTTATGACAGGTGCTGAGCCGTAGTCATCGCTGCGTACTAGTAATATATCATCCTGTCCCAGCTCGGCGTTGGCGTGAAAAAGGCGAGGAAAGCGCTTGACCAGTGTGGGAAGAATCAGAGTTCCGACGACCAGATGGGACGGAACTAAGTCAAAGGCCGGAATGGCTCGCTTGTCGCCAATCTCTTGCAATTGTAGCAGCAATCGCGGTCGTATCTGAACCAGATGACGTTGCTTAGTACGAAGCTGTGGTGCGGGCTGAGCTATAGCGTATCGCGTCGACTTTCGAGGCAACCGTCTGCGCTTGCTGCGGCGTGTTGACGTGTCAGTTGCTCCATCTGTAAGGTCGGAACCGGCGATGGATTCTTCATCTTCACTTGCAGAAGGACTGCGGACGTGTTCCATATCGGGCTCACGAAACCTGACCGAAAGTTCCTTTTTGGTGAAGCTGTTGGAGGCGGCACGTTGGCGAAGCACAATTGATGGGCGTCGATTTGTCTCGCCGGTCAAGGCTCTGCGACGGGTGAGCGGTTCGGACCGGCTCGATGTGACGAAGCAGTTGTCGACACTAAACTCAGGTGGTGTAGAGAGAGGCCGCAGTGCCGACTTCAAGATACCGTCCCGTGTGGCGGGTTGCGATGATGAGGAGGGAGACCTCTTGGGTGAGTATTCGTGGCCGTGCAAACTGGCTCCGCAGTGAAGGAACATTGTGCAGTGCCAGCTTCTCGCGTTCTCTGCAAATACTCATATATCTGTATGGAATTTGCCCGGAAAGAACTCCCTCGCAAAGTCTTAGACCTAGCGGTCAAGTATGGCCATGGGTTGACTTGTTTTTTTATGAAAGCAGTTGTGATGGGGGTTCGGCATGGACGGGGTTGCTGACAATGTCGTAGTATCGGATGTACGGCAAGAAAGGGTTATGGCATAACCCGGAGTCGTGACGCGCTGGAGTAATACTGAGGCTAGGAGAAGCAAAGGGGGCCAGCCACGAATAGGTAGTCCTTGAAGCGAAATGAAAAGGCCGAGCTCTCAGCTGACGGCACGACGTCAAGCGCGAGAGAACAGACTGTCAGAAGTGGTGCTGTGCAAAAAAGAAGGCAAGAGCGCAGCAAAGGGGTAAGAAATGGATAATAAGGAGCGCGGAGACACGGAGAAGTTGAAGCAAGAGGTAAGCTGGCTGCGGCGGCAGGCAACTCGCAGCTCGGTCAGTACGGAGTACAATGTAGGTGTGTACATAAATAGGTAGGTACATAGGTAGGTACATGGTCCTAGGTACCTCACCAGGGTCCCCGGTCAAAGCTCGCGGAGCCTGGAGGTCCAAAGTGGTCGAGCCAACAGTAGGTACTACCTAGGTAGGTACATTACCGTACATACGACGATGTGGCTTCAGCCCTCGTCCCGAAAATGCCGACTAACTACCTGTATGTACTTATGTACTTACCTACCAGAGCAGATGAGCGTTCGCTAGCTCTCCGGGATGCAATCCCGCGGCCAGCAAAAGGGGAACAGAGTCAACAGACCCAAGTTCCAACGGTCTGCGTTGCGGGGGCCGATGTGCTGGATGCAACGCAGCAACACCGAGACGTGGAGAACGACGTGGAGAACGACGTGGAGAACGACGTGGAAAAGACGCGGAGGATACCTACATTAGACGCGGTCACGCGGAGTATAAGGCGCGGAGTATAAGACGTGGAGGAAAGACGCAGAGGAACATATGATGTCAACAATTGCGCGCTGACGAGCCCGAGCACGTTGCAATGTTAGCGACCGCCGACCAGCTTTTCCACGCTCATGGGCCGCCGCATACACCTATGTACCTACATTCTATCTGATGCTTTGTCCCTTCAGTCACCTTCGGAGTCTGGATTGTGTAGTTCCACATCGCCAAATCAGCATTACCAAGACTAGTCGCTCCAGTAAAGTCCGTCATCCCGACTTCATGGCTTCCGACTCTGCCGCCAGCCATTTACATGCTTCCTTACCGATTTTCTCCCCTCGTCGGCGCCACGGATGTCGGATAGCGGACATGTTGCATATCCGACCCTGTGCGGGGCGGATCAACGGGGTTTATTTCTACGACGTGAGCAGCATCCTGTTAACCTGTAACAAGAGGAGGCAAATGGATACTAGGTAAAAAGTCTTCAACTTCCTATGTATATACTCGGCTGTTCGGAACGGGGCCGCGGGAAGGTGGCTGGCCCGTGCAAGGCACCAAGATTAGCCTTGAGGACGGTGTTGTTGTTGTTCGAGACGTCAAGTCAAGCATTGAGGAACATACATACCTATCTCTGCCCGTACGAAATATATCACAGGGATCAACAGACTTATGTCGTATCAAACGCAACACCGATCCGGTACATGCAAAAATCCCAAGTTCCCTTGCATGCCTAAACTTCGCCGCATGATATCGGACATGTAGGAGGTAGGTACCTACCTAGGTACATAGTAGGTTCCTACAGGCTACCTAGATACATACATAGCTACCTAGCACAAGTTGAAAATGAACTTGAGTGGACAAATAAATGTCAACTGGTGTCTTTGACTCTTTGGCAGTTGCCAGTCACTGATCAAGCGCTCCACTTTCGTCGTTGGCTCCAGCTCGAAAACTCCGCTTCCATCCCGGACTTCACGAAGCACGAAAACCAGCCCTCTAGTATCTACGAATACATACTCACCAGCAGCGAGAGGACAACGGCTCCTCCAGTTCCGCCCCAATTGCATCCCCTCTCCTTATTTCGGATGTCGTAGCCGTGAGGATGCTCACGTGGAAGCCACGACCGCGATAGCCCCGCCGCCCTTCTCCCGACGATGCAGCGACAGCGCTTCGTCCCAGCGCGCAACTCGCGCCACCGCATCGCGGCTCTCTCTCTCTATCGAGCGCTACTCCAATCTGCCGACAAGGTTGCTACGCCCGAGCGAAGTGCACTTCGTCATGCTGTCCGATCGCGCTTCGTCGTCGACCGCCCGCTCACGAGCCTCAGACTGGTGTATGCTTCCATGGCAGCGGGCTACAAGGTGAGCTTATGATTTGCCACCTACCCAAAGAAGTTTCTTCTAATGCAAGGACTGTGAAGACAACCAAAAAAGCTCACGGACATGAACCCACCTAGTTCCTCTCTCTGCTCGCCAAAGCTCAAGACCAAAAATCTATCGAATATGCCCAGGTCATATCCCATCTGCGCCGCATGCCGCCCCCCCCGAACCGAACACCACCACCACCACCGAAACTGCCCCCCAAGGAGCCCTTCCTCGTCAACATCTCCAAGACCGACGCACCGCACTATGTCCCAACCTACAGACTCCAATCCAAGCTCCACAATCTCAACCTCTGCGCTACATCAGACGGCCTGCCGTTCTTGCGGCTGAAGAAACCCCAACCGCCAGCTCTATCCAAGATGGTTGGCCAAAAGGGCATCTTCTACCGCGAAACAATGATAAAGTGGCTCGAGACAGACGAGGAACCTACATGGCAAGCCACGCAGGAAGACGAGTGGGAAGATCTAATGGCCACGCAGATGCGGCAAGAGGGCCTATCCGGTGCAGAGGTCCGTGACGCGGAAGCTTCACGCTTGCTCACATCTTCGTACCGTTGGAGTGTGAAACTCACCAAGTTGTGGTGGGAATGGAAGCTGGAAAAGATGTGGCGCGATTGGGTGGCAAGAGGGGAAGCGCTCAACAAGTTCTTCGAAGAGGAAAAGCATCCCGCGTCCGTTCCGGAAGCGTCTTCCTCTTCATCTTCCTCTCCCTCTCCCTCTCCCGTATCTTCGTCCTCATCACGAGGTGGCGATGAAACGACCGGACCGCAGGCCGACAAGATGACTCTCGGTCCCCCACCCAACGTTGGCGTGATGCCAGTGTCGCAGTTCCCGTTTTCAGAAGCCATTGAGGCACAGCTGAAACGCATGGGCATCTCGCCGGGTCAGGAACCGGAAGTCGATCCGTTTATAGGGCCCAGATGGAATGCCTTGGTGGAATGTGAGATACAAAAGCAGCAGGGGCATGGAAGTGCTCGGGGTAAGGCTTGGAGAGACGCATGGGCGAAATAGGTGCACAGGTTCCGGAGTTTGCGATTCTGCCTCCTTTTCTTGAGCGACTGCGCATATTGTATAACGTTTTCTTGTACGGCGTGTCCACGCCACAAGCGCATGGAGCATGTCTTTGTATTCATTTAGTAACACCAGCAACAGATGAAGATACCACGAGCATTAAGATCTTTAAACAGCAGGGGGCTAATAGTCTATAGTTTCCCTGTATGGGATGTTGATGAATCTTTCTTTCTATTTCGTTATAGCTGAAGTTTTCTATGCACTTTCAGCAAACCGAGGCAAATCATCTTGTCGTCACTTCCAAGTCCCATTCTCACCTTTCTCTTCCATTCTTACCTTTCTCTCCCATTCTAACCTTTCTATCCTTAGTCATAGCCACCACGTACATTCTTATTACGTATCAGTTCTCTGCGCAAAAAAATGGAGAGCTTCTCGTCAGTCATGGCGGCGCTAGATCTCCGACGGCGATTCGAGGATTTCGTGTGCGATATTAGATGGGTGAGTAGTCTGCGCCGTCAATCTGTCCTGGCGAATCTTGAGCTACTTCTTGCGCGGCGCCAGCTGTTCATCTCGAGAAAGCCGCGATGGCTAGCTCAAGGGCTCGTCAAAATCGGCAAGCCTTGCATTGTAGAGCACTGTTGCAATATTCGAGGAAGTACATCCCTCGTGAGCATACCGGACCGGTGGTGACTGGTCACCAATGACCATAGCGCTGGGGATCGCCATCGCTCGGTTCCAGGCATGCCATCTGTTATATATGCATTGTTCTCGGCCGTTCATGTCTCGAGAGATTCCAAAGCCGGCCAAGTGGCAAGTGGACTTGATCTGGCAGGAGGATATCCGAAGGCTTGATGTCCAGGTATCGCACGTTGGCGTAATAATGTGCCAAGGCTCGAGCCACGCAGCCAGCAATGATCTATAGATAGCCAAAGAGCACTTCTCGGGTACTGCGTCCGCGGGTCGGCACATGGCAACGGGGTCTGTATGTTCAAGCACTGTGAGCCTTTCCATAATATCATCGCTGTCAACCATCATTCCTGCATAAGCATCCCAGATCATCAAGTAGCCTGCTCAAACTGCAGACGGCAGCAGGCCATCCTGGAAACACAGCTGATGCGTTCTCAAAGATTGCGCAGTTGCCAACTTCATAATAACGGGGTAATGGTCTAGGTAGATTGCGCATCGCCAACCCCTGCTGTCGCAGGTTCTCGACGGAGAGGCCTCGACTTCGCGAGATACCCTTCTTGTCAGGCGGACGGGGATGTGCGAGACTTGGCCCACTTTCCAAGGGCTCCCTGGTTGAGATCGTGAGCTTAATCGCTTGTTGTCGAAGCTCTCGACTTCTGGCCCGCCAGGACTCAGAACGGAGGTCTGTTGCTGTGATGCGGAAAGCCATTTACAGCAGAACGAGTATTCTACTGAAAATTTGGGAATGCCGACAGCGTCAATCACATGCCAGATCAACGTAAGTCATGCACTTTCAGGCAGCCACAGTTTGATCGCACGTGCTCCCTCAACGGCAGCTGCAGCCTGCAAGATACGATCTGACCGATCAAGCGGTACTTGAAACTCCTACTCCGTAATTACCTATACATAGATTACATAGCCGAGAGGACCTGGCTACTGTACCTACCTATGTATGTACATTGGCAAAAGGCGGCTATTTGTGTGACGAATTGGGCAAAAGGTGGTGAAGTCATCCAGAAGCGGTAGGTAGTCGCCCAAAGGAGCATACTACAACTCCGTATTTTCAACGCAACTGCAAGGAGTGCGCAAAACCACAGCAAAGCTTTTTAAAAACCACAGCAAAAAATTACATCAGCTGACACCTAATCCTAACCTTAACACCTAATCCTAACCACTAACCACTAACTTTAACCGAAGTTTTTTGCGGTGGTTTTTAAAAAGCTTTGCTGTGGTTTTGCGCGTACAACTGCAAGACACATTCTCCCGCTTTTGCCCTGCGCGATAGCAGGCTATTCTATCAGATTCACGGATAGTCGGATACATGAGTGGTCACTGGTCTAACCTACCTTAGGTAGGTACATACATAGGTATGAGCATTAGGTACATAGGTACCTTAGGTAGTCCATTAGGTATTATTATTCGCGGCACGCAATGCCTAGCTTCAACGATGCGATACCTAGGCGGACTGGGTCTATGAAATTGGGGACGAACGCCACGACCGGCTAACCGAGCCCAAATGGAGGTAGGTATGTATCATGTACATATGTATTAAAGCCTTGAAGGTGCTCTACGGAGTAAAAGTTCCAAGATGACAGCCTGAGCCATGTGGTGACACTCAAGTGCCAAATGGCCGGGAGACTCGAGACTCGAGAGACAAGCTTTCAAGACAAACTCTGCAGCTAGCATCGCGGGCACCCCTGTCTTTACCCAATGCAGCGACCGGGGCTTACGGAGTAGGTACATGCATATATGTATGTACCTACGTCCACGGAGTATGGATGTATGTACTTACATAGGTATGTAATATGTATGCACCTACGGAGTACTCCGTAGACAATGGGCATTTATTATGGCCGTTTAAAAGGATGAGAACTTGTTCGGCGCCGAAGAACGAGCCGAAGAACGGGGTTCCACAAGTTGGCCGGCGGTTCTTTCCTGCTCCGTAGATTACGGCAAATCCCTCGCGTGCGGCAAATACATAGGTATATATGTACCTAGGTATGTACATGTGTAGGTACCTAAGGGCAGATGGCGGGCCACTTTCGGTACAAGGGAAAAGCATTTGAATCCTGTGCTCCCACTGTCCGTTCCACCTGTCGCAGCTGGTCCAGTCTGCTGGGCCGTCTGGTATTATTACTTGGCTCAAAGCTGTCAGTCTCACGAGGTTACTGCTGTCAAAGTTTCTCTCTTGGTCAGAGATCATCATCAAATAGACCTCTCATCCCCTTTGTAAACCCTTCAACGTCCTTCAACGTCTAGCTCGAAATCGATCGCCTGCTCCCCTGTCCCAGTCAGTGCCTTGGCCCTTATTACCTACCCCTCCGGACCCTCCCCCGTTACCATCCACCCCTGCGTGACCTGGCTGTACGGGTTAAAAACATCGTTCCTCTCCACTACCAGCAGATCCGTCTTCAACGTGCCTGGCCAAAGGGAATAATCCAACGCCTCACAGCCAGCCTCATGACTCCGTCGGTGGCCCCTTGCTCAGTAATCACTCTTTTTTAACAACAAGAGGCGGGCGGCAGCCGAGAAGGCTGTTGTAATGCAAGTTGCGGTTGCCAGCTCACACGTGAACACATGGCCAGCAATTCTCCCCGGGACCGCGCGTGCTGGCTGCCTTTGTACAATTTTTTTTCGCTTTGAAGGCGCAGTCTCTTTGCATGTGCAATGAACTCCCTCAGCCAGCTGCCTCATTCCCGCCTAAGTCCCACGAATTCCCTCCCGCGAGCGTCCGGCTCGGTTGTGGGACCAAAGAACTCCAGGGGCGTAGATGAAGACGATGTAAAGGTGGATGAACTCAACGACGAAGGTAATCCCAAGAAACGGTCTAGAGGGAGGCCAAGAAAGAACACCAAGGATGAGACCGCGGCTGAGGCAAGTCACAGTCTTCCTACTGCAATTATGTCAGGGCGTTTAGGATCCATTCTGACAATGTGATGGATGCAGCGTCGTCGAACCCAAATTCGACTCGCTCAGCGGGCATATCGCCAACGCAAGGACACCACCATCACGACGTTGGAGAAGCGTGTGAAAGAGCTGGAAAGAGCCAACGACGACATCAGCAGGGACTTCAACGACTTCTTTGGTATCCTTGTATCCGAGCGAGTACTAGAAGGAGCACCCCAAGCTATCCAAAGATTGTCTTCTATTGCCAAGAAGATCACCGCTACCACTGATCAAGTGAAATCTGGAACAAGAAATGGCTACAGCAGTCCATCTGATGAGGATGGCGCGGAAGTGGCCAATGCCAGTGGATCTGGCGCGCAGTATTCCCGCATGCCTGCATCGTCGGCGCAACGCATTACTCCATCATCTGCGCAGGGCACAATTCATCAAGGAGTCTCTTTCCATGAAGCCAATTACCCTGAAACGTACGGAAACTCTATCACGGCGCCGGCTATTGCAACTTCTAGCGTGGCTTCGACTTCGGCTTCAACTTCGACCTCGTATTCCGCCCCCCTGATCGATGTGCCCCCTCACCCAGTCAGCTATGGGATGATCACGGCCGCGGCACCGCACGACGCTAATTTTCCAGTCTACTCGTCTATGGAATCAAGGGCTGCCGCTGATTTCGATACAAATATGGCAAGCGCGCCTTCGCCATACCAGGCTCTGCCCGCTCTGTCATCGTTGGCCGCCAATGAGCACACTTTTGGACGTCGTCTGCAGCGCCATTCAACGGAGAGGGGTTTTCGGCTTCTGACGAGCTGGAGTCCGCCACCCGAGCGGTTCGCTGCCGTATTCGGGTTCTGTCTTTTGTTTGAGACGAAAGATGAAATCATAAGACGCTTCCAAAGGACATTGAACTGTAGCCCGCACGAGGACCTCTGCTTCTGGAGATATCCCTTCACCAATCTTGGCGGGGCAGGCACGTTTCTTCCGGGACAACCTCCGACAACTACAACAAGTCCCGGCGAAGCATCTGGAAACAGCGGCGCCAGCCGCAGCAGTAGTAGCTTGCCGGTCGGAAATCAGGGTACGCAGTCATACGGCAAGCCTCAGGCAATGGCAGGCATGTCCATGGGCCCGTGGGGACCATCGGTGCAGGCGACGCGGGATGAGCAAATACACTGCGGACCCGATCGAAGACTACAAATGGTGCTCGCTGGATTTGAAGGCGAGTTCTTCGACTCCGACGAGGTGGAAACGCATCTTCGACGGCTCGGTATCTTTATACCGCAAAGAACTGATTTTGTTCACGCTGAAATCGACCTCAATGAGCTCGAGGAACACGAAGAGACAGTGCAAGCAAACGACGGCACCGGCTTACACTCGCAACAGGCCTTATACGAACGCCCGAGTAGCGCCATGTACGCGACCAGCGGGAACAGTAGCAGACCCTCTGCTGCTGGAGTTGCAGAATCGTCCTATTCGACAAGCAACTCTTTCATGGCAAAGTATGGTTCACAACCCTTTTCGGGACCAGCATCAATACCAGGGAATGCAAGCGGATTTGGCACAGCAGCATCGGCGCATATTTCGCCCAGTTCCGGTAACCGCGCGTGGCCGCAACCGGTCACCTGGCATAACAAGGTAAAGGTGACTATCGATGTAGCCATATTAATTGCAGGTAAGTGCTCCCTTGAGCTTTCGTCTGCGTTGCTGCTGCAGGCCTAGATCTAGCGACCACAGCTTCCATGCTTAAGAGCTAACGGTTTCGCGTCAGAACTGAGCAACAAGACAGTATGCCTGGGGCGATCTCCTGGGGTTCGCAAGAAAGATGTCAACGCCGCCGTCAAGGTCGCTGCGGGACTGATGACTAGGTAGCTCTAGGTGACATGTGTTCCCCATGCCAGATTCGTCTACAGTTAGCGGCCAAACGAGCGATTTGATATGGATATTTGTCGAGCATGAGCAAGTCGGCGTATCTCAGCCCAACTTTACTTGCGCTGCCGTTTTTTGGGCGTGAGATTCGTCCCAGCATCCTGATTTACGCAAGCATCTCCTTCGTGACGCGCGAGAGCGCTTGGTGTGAAGAATGAGACGAGAGCAGCATCTAGCGGATGAATTTTCAAGCGTCGTACTTTAAGATATCTTGGGCACGTTTTTCGTTCTGCGTTTCTCTTTTCTGTACTAGGCTATCTTTTCTTTCTTTCTATGTTTTTTTGGCATTTTGTTTTGTTTGGAGGAAGCATGTTGTTAGGGCTTTCAAGGGCGCACATGGCAGGCGATTTGGCATTAAGGTCATGCGTACGCCTGGTTGATACCCGTTACCACGGGCGGTAACTTTGGTTATATATGGTGTCCGGCATCTGAGAAGTTCTTTACCAGAGGTAGGCAATGAGGAAAGAGGTGCATGTGTCCATCGTGTGTATTGCGTAGCGAGTCAGGACTCAGGACTCAAGAGTCAGGTCTAGTCAAGGTACCTCTTGGAACTTTTGCCCCTGTCACAAACCCGGGTACTGTGTACACACCTAGGGGACATCATCACGTGGATGCTCTCAGTTGCCACTCGAATGATTTTTGAATTTGTAGTTATCATTGTGTTTGAGAAACACGTGAAGTTGGATTTGCATGGTAGAGTCCGACTTGGTTCCCTAGAGGAAACATGACAAAAGTCAGGGAACAAGTCACGAAGAAAGCCCTAGAAACGTGCAGATACGGACCAGTACATAGCGTAGTGATGACTTTTTTATATACTCAACTCAAGATGGTTCCAGCTACACTACCGACACCGTCCGATTAGCTGCGCCAGGGTCCCTTCTATCCCCTCAGACCCAATGCGAAATGCGGACAATGCCAGCAGTCCTGCCTTAGATATAACACCAGACACGCTCGCATATCCAGTCTAAAGTACAGTTTGAAACGCCGATACGATGCCCATACCGATTATACCTCCATCGCCATCAAGCCGGCCGAGCCTCCCATTAGGCAGCCGTGAGGGTTCTAGATCGCACCATCCTTCCCTTTACACCGTTGTCATCTCCGAGTCACTTTCGACGAATTGTTTCGGCTTTGTTCGTGGCAAGCGCTCCTGGGAGTTGTGGTTATCGACTCGAAGAGACTCGCAGTCAACAGATAATGGATGACGTGTTGCTTTTTTTGTTGCGTTTTATTTTCGTATGTCGTCGTACACTGGAGCAATGTTGTCCTTGATCGGCAAAGTCCTTGATCGCCTTAAAAAATCCATCAAATTATAAGAATAAATGTCAAAACGTTCTAATGACCGCATGATGTTGTTACAGCCCACGTAGAAGTTGGTTTCATGCACACAGCCATCTGTCATCCAAGACGTCAAAGCAGTCGCACGGCCGCTTCTTCCATCCGTTTTCGACTCGGTTTTCGTTGTCCCTTGTCGCGATTCCAAATGAGAATGGTCGTTCCTGTGTGCCTTTGGGGGGGGGGGGGGGGTTCATCTCTCCTTCTCTCTTGTTTCTTCACCGTCCTCATCACAGACTAGCACCCTGCTTCATTTCAGGTGGCGCTATCGGTGCCTCCAGCTTTGTGCCCCCGGCCATCATCTTGGAGAAGCCAATGCCAACACCCTCAATAACGGCCAACAAAACAGCACAGCCAATGGCGTTATTCCGAGCAGCCTTGAAGCCACCACGGAATGCTAACGAGCCGCCGGTGAAGAAGCCAGCAATGATGGCATTGTAGGGATCTTCCTTCTTGCGCACACCCTTGACGGCGCAGTCAAAGGTTGAGAAGAGACCACCCCAGACACCGAAGTTGCCACCTAGAACGGGTGCGCGCATCTTGACGGCCGTAATGGCTCCGATGCGGCGTTCGCCATATGGAGAGTTTCGGAAACCTTTGACGCCGTGCCAGATGGTACCGCCGATAGCCTGGAAGAGTCGGCAATGACTACAGGTTAGCCCATGCTCACGCTGACGTTGAATCGGGGAATTGGGCCCGCTGGGTTATAGGATTGAGTCGAGCCTTGCCGCCGCATGCGAGGGCATAGCTTTGGTGAATTCATCGTCAAACGTACCCCCATGCAGAATGCGCCGCCAAAGTCATTGAAGATGACCCAAGGGCAGGGATCGCGTCCGTGATCCATGATGTTGGTCTGAGTGGGCAGAACGGTCGGCGCACAAGAGGCGGCTGCTTGTGCGGATGCGACAGGCAGTAGAGAAGGAAGATCGCTCGGCTTGTTTGCTGGGCCTGAACCGACGGCTGATACTGCGCCGGTTGGTCGTGAATGGCTTCGAGGAGAAGGGTGCGTTCACACAGAATATGGGGTGCCTGAGAAGAGCGAAGACAAAGACCTTTTTTTTCTGTCCTCACTCTCGCATTGTAGTCTTCCGTCCGAGTTCCGCTCAATGCTGCGTTGAGCCAATCAAGGGGCATGCCAGGCCTGGTAGGCTGACTTGCTTAGTAATACTGCGCCGCGTTATCATGCTGCACTTGCTGCAGTGATTTTTGCAGCTGTAAAACCTTGATGAGTCACGTTATCTCCGCATCTGTTGGATTATGAGTTGTTTTGCTCTGCGCAAACCGTTCAGTTGTACGGTGTACTATTGTTGCCGTTCCCAATCGACGGGTTAGCGAAGGGTCACGGCCCACGGGTGAAGTGCATTATGTAGCTTGTTTTTTTTGGGATTGAATATCAGTCCCCATTCGTCAGATCAGTCCTGGCAAATCTTCCTGGTGTCTTCGAGGCTTTGCCAGGTGTGTCACGGCGTCTTTCCGAACATTTGCGAGTGTTTTGGAGAAGAGCCTCGAGACGCCTGGAAGATTTGACAGGACTGGCCAGACGAATGGGGACTAAAGTTCAATCTCGGGAAGAGCATGCTAATATACTTCACCCATCGGCACGCCGTCCTATTGGGAACGGCAACAATAGGTATATACAACCAAAAGAATCTATTGTGACATCGCAGCAGGTTTACCGGTCTGGAAGGAGCGTAACTGCATGCCCATGGCTAAAGTCAAGTGAAGATCTCGTATGATTGATCAATCTACTGCCTATGTGCTGGTCCCGCTGTCTCAAGCCTTCAGTCAATAGCTGACACTTAGTTTTCACGGAAAAAAGTCTCGTTGTCCCAGTATTTTCACGCAATGGTTGACATTTCTCAGAGAAGATTTTTCATTCAACACTTTTCAAGAAGAAACTCTCGCAGTCTAAAATGTTTGACGCTCGTCATGGACGCCTTTTCAATACTCCCACATTTCACTATGTATTTAGGATGCGGTGATGGACTGACAAGTATACGATAAGAGAACCGTGCAATGCCTATCTCGTCTTCTACTGGCATGATATCAACCGCCTGGAGAGTAGTTTCGGTCCATGAACGAGTCTTACACCCGCCAAACATCAATCTTTCGACTAGGGTCTATCCAAGGGCGGAGAGATGCAATGCCACCGACTCTCATGATAGCAGGGACTTCCATGCCCAAGGCAACCGAAAGTCGCCACGTGGATATCTCCTAATCAGGCGTATAGCCATCCACGAGTGGACTGCCCACGCCACGACTGTTCGCCATTGCAGCCCTCGCCTCGGGGGAGCTTTGTCTCGTCCTGCGCATACTGCTCATGTTGTCATCGAACTGGAAATACCACAGCTGGTCGATATGCTCCTGCAAGCAGTTCATATATTTGAAACTGACACAAGCGTGGTGCCGATCGAGATCGTCAGCCTGTCTGGACGCCGCCATCTGCTCCGACGCTGCATCATCACACGGGCAGCAGTGCGCCTCCAGATGATCCAGAAACTCCTCCAGAATGCTCACAAAGGTGTCACTTTCAAGTGAAAGATCATCCAGCCTCGGATTCTGGTCCAGCATTTCAATCTTATCGTCCAAGAGTCTCCTGAATGCGTCTCGTTCATCGCAGTCCCGAAAAGGGGGACTCACAACATCGGTTTCTGACGCTCCGCTGTCTGTTCCTACATCTTGACGGTCTTCAGCCTCGCCTGGTGTATCTGAAGTATCCGCACGCTGGGCTCCAGTCCGCCATGGAACACCCGCCAGCGCGGCAGTATATTTAGGAGGCTCCGTGGGTTCCGTGGTAGTCGTTAACGGCATTATACCGGCGTCATAGCAGAGATCCAATTCTAGCGTGGCATGTTTCCTGGCGCGGTCTTGAAGCTCCCGCAGCTTCTCATATCGACGTTGTACGCCTCGATAAACAATGTTCCGGTGGGTAATAGAGATCTTGGTCGTGGGTTCCCACCGAGGAGCCTGTGATACCGTCTGGCCATCCTCAATAGGCTGAAGAAAAATGATATGGGTTCTTTCCGCCATCTGAGTCGTGGCGCGCTTTCGTTTATGGACGAAAGCAGGGTTTTTGTATTATTCTCCCCGTCTGAAAGCTAGTCGATCACCTTGGGCGAAGATTGGTCGATCGTGGCGACTGGCTTTCGTGCTGTTATGGCAGCTAGCTAAGGTAATAACTTGTTGAGTATGTAGGGGATTCTGGGCTCCAGAGAAGGTCTACGAAGGATATGCCCAAGTTTTTATAGACGGGACTGAGTGGCATTTGCAGATTGCGAGTCTATTGCGAGAAGAACGTCAGCACGAACAAGCTTCTGCATGTAAGGACGGTCTCGTCGCGCGAACACGATTCGAACACATCAGATGTCTGTTGCGCTGTTCGCCAAAACAGCACAGGTGTATTTGGGTGGCATTCCACACACACGCCAGACGACTCAGTACTAGAGAAGGAGAACGTTCACATGGCGTAGGCCGCGTGCGCATGCATTTTGCACTGATCCTGATCGATCGACTATGTCTACTCGATCAAGTCTCTCATTGCGTTGCCCTTGATGAACGTTTCGTTCAGTTTTCTGCCCCGGTTCCCGGCCAGAGTTGTCGTTCCCAGTCGACATCGCGTTCGGCTTCCAGCACGGGCCCTCAACGTCGGGCTTCCGACTAACGTATCCTCGTCGTTCGTCCTAATTTCTGAAGTTTCAATGGCCCTAGAAATCGGTGCGTCTACTCTCGCGCAGATCCCTCGTCTGTTCTCTCTGTCATCTTCTGATTCCCGTGATGAATTCGGTCGATTTGCAGAGGCCGAAGTCAGCTTTCGCTGCCACGCGGAACAACGTCGACATTTGGAATGAACATGCCAAAGAAATAGCATGGTTCTGGCCACAATGTTGGGTCAGCCGACGTCAGCCTTCAGGTTCACAGCTTCACATTACTGTACTGAGCTGTTCTGGCACAGAAATGCCGGATCGATGTAGTTTGAATTGGATAGAGAATAAGAAAAACTATGTGTCCGAAGAACTGGGGGAATGGGCGACTATCAATAGACATCACGTGATCCTCAGCCATCCGGTCACCTATATATATCCCCGGATTCCTCCAGTTCTAGA
The DNA here is from genome assembly GCA_018360175.1 of Claviceps arundinis. Taxonomy (NCBI): domain Eukaryota; kingdom Fungi; phylum Ascomycota; class Sordariomycetes; order Hypocreales; family Clavicipitaceae; genus Claviceps; species Claviceps arundinis. Next base: position 67,540 of record SRPS01000012.1, read on the forward strand.
TCCTATAGTTGCTCCTTCAATCAACTTCTTCACTATTGATCCTCACATGCAAACAGTTTACTGGTTGGCTGTCTATCTAGGAACAGAGGAAGAGGAGAAAGGGGGAAAGAAGTATCACGCACAGAGGCTTCAAGCTACGGGGCAGCTTAAGCCAATCAGCGTGCGGGCACGTGAAGTGCTCGCACGCCGTAATGCGCAACCGAATAATATACAGATGAGCGATTCCACCAACATATATAGGTATACAAAATGCACGCTAATTCTTCTGGCAGTGCCTTATCATTCCAAGGCCACCTTTTTAATATCAAGTAACGATTCATCATAAACCCGGCGTTATCCTTTAAAAAAGCAAAAACCCAAATCATGTAATGCCATTTTACGGCCCTCCCAGTAACACTCAACACCATGCAGAAAAGGAGCAATTGAAAAGAAAGCAAAATCCCGACCCAAAAAAAAAAAAAAAAAAAAAAAAAAAAAAAAAAAAAAAAAAAAAAAAAAAAAAAAAAAAAAAAAAAAAAAAAAGGCCCCCACTTATTTAAAGTGAGGCGTGTTTAGCAAAATCCCCATCAAACACCCACCAATCAAACCAGCAACGGGAATGGTCATGAACCACGAAAAGACCAAGAGGCCGACTCGTTGCCAGTTGACAGCGCGGAACGTCCCATTGCAAAGACCAACGCCGACGGTAGCGCCCGTGATGCACATGGATGTGGACACGGGGAGGGAATACTGCGAGAAGACAAGAACGGTGATGGCGGCGCCCATTTCCATGGAGGAGCCACGACTGGGGGAGTGGTATGTGATTTTGTTGCCCATGACTATGAAGAGAGTTAGCGAATATGTTCTCTTTTATTTTTGAAGAAACTCTGTACTTTGAAGTCACAGAATAGGGGGGGTGGTCCGTAGAGAGTGAGGGAGGCAACGCAACGTACCCTTCATAATGTTGTACCCGTAGGTGATGAAACCAAAGCAAATCGTCAGCGCCATGACGGCAATCTGCCACAGCTCAACGGGAGAGTTGGACGTCAAAGCCTTGCCAGTAGACCAAGCAGAGTACATGGCAGCCCAGACGCCGACAGCGTTACCGACATCATTGGCACCGTGCGCAAAGGAAGCCGTGCAGGCGGTGATGATCTGGACGAAAGAGTAGAGATACTCGACCTCGTTGGGGTACTTCTTGGCCACATCGTACACGCGCTGCATGCGGCGGCCGTCGGGGGTGCCTTCGATACCGACCTGAGCGCCGTGGATGTCATAGTTCATACCGTAGAGGAGGGCAACGACTACCATGGCAGGAAGTCTCTTGCAAACAATGACGACGTTGTGTTTCTCGTAGATGGAACCGGCGCCCATGGGATTAGCGTGCAGAGTGCGCATGGCCCAAGCCAGAGGACCATTGCCGCGTCGGAGCTTGGCGTGGTGGCGCTGGCGGGCCTCGAAGACGAGTCTCTTGTAGCCGTCCTGATGGCATTCGGCAAGAATGAGCTTCTGGTTGTTGTTGTTGCTGTCTGTCTCAGGAATCACTTGGCCAGGCTTGCCAGCCTTCTCGAGGTTCTTGGGATCAAACACTCCGTCATCATCGTTTCGGGTCTCGCTCTCGCTGGGGTCATCTTCGTGCTGGACGACGGCGTAGTTGGGCACCTTGGCATTGACAGCGTCCGCGGGAGCCTGTCGCTTGAAGAGGAGAGGACCGAGGACAATGTCCTTCCAGGTGACGGTGTAATCCTTCTTCAGCACCTTGGCGTGAACGTAGGGCACGAAGAACAAGGCCGACAGAACAAATAAGCCGAAGCCCACGCCGAGGGTAACGGCAACAATGTACCAGGCAGGTTTTTTATCAAGACCCAGACGAGGTGAGCCCTTGTACACGACTGACAAGGTACAGACAACGCCTGCGATGAGGAAGAAGAAGGGGGAGGTCCAGACAGCCCAGCGGATGGGGTTTTTGCGAACATGGACTACCGTCTTGATGAGCATGAAGATGACGGCTCCAAATACAGCAGAGATGGCAGGGGCCATTCCCAATCCAGCGAAGATGGCTCCGAGACCCTTGCCGTTGTTCCATCCCCATTGAACGCCGCTGGCACCAACGGTCGCGACGCCCACGCCGGCAATGGAAGAGATGAGTGAGTATGTGGACGAGACGTGGGCAGAGTGGCGAGTACACCACTGCACCCAGAGCGAGGCACCGGCAGCCGCACAGGTAAAGGCCAGGAGCTGGACACCGGGGTTGTCCTTGAAGGCGGCGAGTGGGATGATTCCGTTCTTGATGGTGGAAGCTGTTCGAGCGCCCACGGTCAGGGCACCAAGCAGCTCAAAAATCAAACACAGGACCATGGCTTGTCTGTAGGTAATTGACCGTGACGAGACACTAGTAGCCCACGCATTTGCAACATCATCTGCCAGGGAAGAGGTGTGATTAGCAACCCTGTTGATTCTATTTCAAGTGGTTCTTGTGCACGCCGAGCAGCGGAGACAAACCAGAGCTCGCTCCTCTTTCGATATGCATGTTGTGTTTATTTGACTTACTGGCTCCATTGTTAAACGCCTCGAGAAGCGCAAAGAAGGTGCCAATGACAAACACGTAAGTGTATTCGGTCATAACCATCTTGGGCAGGCGGTTGTCGTGTGCGTCGACAACAAACGTTCAAAGCCGTGATGGAAAGGTCCCTCCCTGCTGTGGTGAAGAGGAGAAAAGAAGGAAAATGATAGAGAAGATCCGTTCACGTCAGAGAGCATAAGAACAGATCATCTGCTTGTGTACGGGCTCCAAGCGTACAGATATATAACACAGCGTGAGCATGTTGAGCCGGAAATTGTTGGATCCTCGGAAGCCACGGTTCAACAGCGCAGCGTGGTGGCCTAATTGCAACGGAAAGCGCCAAGTTCAAGAAAGGGCCACGTTTTGGGCTTGATTGGCTCCCAGACGGCCCGGCCGACAGCCATCTGTGACTTGTTACGGGAGGAACAAGAAGAAGATGGACATTGTCGCGCACGACACATGATCTCGCATGGGGTTGATGGCCTAAATTGGCAAGTTGGCGTAGAGGATCTTGAGGATCTTAGTCAAGGCTGAAGTCTTGTGGGGAGAGGCGGATGGCAGGCGGATGATGCTGCAGCCAATCACAGCCCGTTGTGCAACCACGTGTGGCCATTTCAGGCAGTTGGACCAAACAGCAGAAACTCAGGAGCCTCGACTTTCTCAACTGCCTCGACACCACTCGATAATAATCGGCTCCGCTTCCAGAATAGGGTCCGGCGATCCGGCGAGCTACTGCCAACTGGCCATTGTGGCCGGTTCCATCTCTGTACATACATACCATTAACGATTAGGCACCATGTCTGTGAGGGGCGCTGAGGAACGCGACGGGAGTCCGGGACGTTTCTCAAGCAGCGAGCAGCCCACGTGCGATGGCCTGATGGGAACCGGTCCAATGGCTTGAAGCCTCGAGGCCTTTGCGTTGATTCGTGCCTCTTTCCATTTGCTTTTTTTCCTTGTTCTTTCTCCGCCATTTTTCAACAATTACATACATATGTACATAGTTGTCGCCATTGTTCTCGGTAAGACACTGCCCCCTGTCCCCCGCATTTACAGCTTTCACAGGCGAAAATGGTATGTATTTAATTGAGACATCCATATGGGGCTCCTCCATATAATACTCCGTACTCTGTGAGTCTGTATGCACATACATTTTCAGATAGAAAGACGTTCTTCAGAACCCGAACTTGAAGACATACGCACCGCACTCGTCTTCAGCTACCCTCAACTTTCAAGACAGGATTTCAAGACCAACGCTCATCGCATTGAGCCTGTTCGATGGACTCCTGTCCAATGGCCTCATCCCAGGTCACGCGACTTGCGAATTAAAGTGTGGAAGACTTTTAAGTTAAAGTAGATGCGTGTCTCATCGTTAGTCGCACACACTGACGGAAAATGTGGCATCCTCGTTTCCCCGAAAATCGCTAATTGCCACAAAAGCTCCGAGCCTCACATCCTGGCCCATCTACTCCGTACACATCGCATTCCAGACGCCAGCCAACGAGACCGCAGAGCCGGACAGATGGCAAATCGTGTTGTCAACATAGAGGTAGGCATATCGATTCAATTTCCATCCCAGGGAGCGGGCACCCCCTGTCATGAGACCGATGTACACCACGAACGCAGACTTTTGAAAACGTTATTATCGTCGCAGTTTACTCCATAGAGCGCTTCCATTCTGTGCGTAAAAGTATGTAGATGCCCACCGGAGGCAGGTGACCAGGTACATACTCTCAGTGTTGAATGCGTCCATTGCTCCGTCGTTATGGATTGGCGCAATGCATCACATACAGTCAGCCGGCTGTTGTCTCAGCTTGCTCCTTTTTCAGCTACATTTCGCGACTACCATTCTCTCAGCAGAAGGCTCAGCTACCTCTTCAGCAACGTGGGTACTTTTCTTCAGCTTCAGCTCACCTCTCTCAGCTGCATTCTGCATTTTCATCATCGGAACTTGACCAAATTGGTATGTATGTACCATGTACGTATCCATGTATGTACATATGTACACGCTGTCTATTCCCCGACCCGGACGGAGCCTTTTGCGACGGCCCTGTCTATATTAGTAACACCATCTATATCGCCCAGATCCAACTATGTACAATACTATTGCCGATAATTCGCCAGTGACCACCCTCTCTTTCATTCATTATTCATTCATCCACCCATTCATCCATCTTCACTACCTCTACGCCTGCTCTACATCTCTCTCCCCACCCCGTTCATGCTTCCCCTCCACATGCGTCTCCAGCTGACCCTGCTGCTGCTGCGGCGGCAGCGTCGTCTTATCCACCACAACCCCATTATCAGCCTCCCACTCCAATCTCTCCCTAACCATATCCCTCTTGCACCACCACACCGTGATAGCGCCCCAGATCCCCCACCAGATAAAGGGCACGGCCCAGCAGACACCATAGGCGGCCGTGGCGGGCACGTCCGGGTGGACGGCCACGACGGTCAATCCTGCAGCCAGCACCACCGACGGGACGGACCAGAAGAGGGATTGTTTGTAGAGCATTTGTCGGAAGCGCGGGGAGGCTTGATATCGAGCGGCGAAAGCTTCGCGGTAGGGACGACCGGCCTTGGCGTTGACGGCGACTACATCTTCGATGAAGTAGTACACAGCTGGAAAGACCTGAGAAATAGTGCACGTTAACCACTGGTCCTAAACAGGCGGGTGACTTCGGTCGTGACAGAATGTAGGATTCTTAAACGGGTTGGAGTGTTGGAGGGTTGGAGGGTTGGAGGGTTGGGGGATTTGGGGGTTGAGGGAATAGACGTCGGACGAAAACTTACCTCTTCACCCTTCGCCGTCGAACTAATCCGAAACGGCGCCTTCCACCCCATAACCGTATAAAGCATCATCACAGTCATCGTCCCCCCCAAACAATACAAAATCGCCGGCGCAGGCATACACAGCACCCTCAACCACACCTCATGCGGCGCACTCCCCACCACAAACAAGGCCGTCACAACCGTAATAGTCAGCACGCTCGCCCAGGTCAGCATATCAAAACACCATCTCGAGTCCGTCCCCAATGGCCGGTAGAAGCGCTCCTTCTTCATCAGACGAAACGTACGGATCGCGAATTCTAAATACGTTGGCCCGCCCCATATTGTGGTCACGACGGCGAAGATGATCCAGTCCGGTACGTCGCCTGCGTAGTGCATTCCGTAGTACAGCGCAATGGGAACCGCTGAGGCATCCACGAAGACTAAGAAGGCGAAGAGGAAGAGACGCCAGCGCCGGTTGCCGTGGTGCCATGTAAAGGGTAATTGTGGGAGCAGATGCGGATTCTCGTCGTAGTACTCGCGCAGGGTCCGGCCGCGGCGTCTGTACTCGGAGCGGGTGGCGGCACGGGAGTCGTAGTACGCGGGGGCTTGAGGACGGAGAGCGTAGGAGAGGCTTCGTCGGGAGGACGGGTCGTGGACGCTGGTTGGTGAGGTTGGTGAGGTTGGTGAGGTGGGAGATTCGGGAGCATCGCGAGAGGTTGTTTGTAGGGACTGGAGAGGCCGCAAGATGGGCGCGAACTTTGTGGGTTGTGATTGCGAGGATGAGGCGGACGTGTCGCCGTAGGGAGACTCGAGCTGGAGTGAGCTGTCGTGTTGATTTGTGTGACCGCTATTTGATGACGGGACCAAATCCAATGCCTTTGGCCGGCCGTCTATCGAGCGACTGCCTCTTGCAACTTTAGGCATTGTTCGCCTTGGATAGCAGCTAGGAACGGGAGACGGGTTTTGAGGAGCCGAGGCTTGTCTGCTTTGTTGTATATCGTTTCTGATTTCTGATGGTGGTGTTATTCTCCACCTCGATGTTGTTTCTATGTGTGTCGAGGATCGAGGGGGACTGAAAAAAGTGCCTTGACTAGCGTAATTCTGCTAGGTAGACGGGGGAGCCCGAACTGGAAATGCGGAAGCAAACCGGATGGTTACAACAATCGTCGCCTTTTTAATAGTGAGGCTCTCGGCAAGACTCTCGACAAGAGAGCATCCGCGCGATGATTTAAATCTGGAGAGTGTTAATAAAGAACGAGCAAGCAGAGTACATAGAAGGAAGAGTCCGCGCGTGGAGTAATACGAATCCTGGCAGGACAAAGTCGATCTAACACCAAAGTCCGTCCGCCGTCCAAACCGCCCGGAATGGCGAGTTTGCGACGACGTCATTCATGCAGCCAAACCCTGTCTAAATCGGTCTAACTAGTACATAACTACTAACACGGTCTGACCCCTGTCTAGCGCCACCCGTCAGCGACGTCCGTCATTGGCCAATCATGGCCCACCCCCACCCCACCGGCTCACTCGGGCGCGGAATCGATGAGCCGTCCGGCATTCACAATAAATAACGTGAAGAACATGATGAAGTTGAGACATTGCTCCATGCCCACGACGCACGACTCACGAGGCTGCTCATTGCCGAGCAAGCCGGGACGTACCTATGTATGTTAACTGAAAAGTATGCAGCCGCTTCTCTTGCTCCCGTTGAGCTTTCCCGTCGTCGCCAGGCACACATGCAGACAACACGCCGCCAAATTGTCCCCAATCTCGCGAGAAGTTCCGTCATGCGACGCGCGATGATCACAGGTGTACCTACATACCAACATCAGGTTCCACCTTGTACATCGCACACCTGCAGAATGAGAATCAAAACCACGCGGCACTGATACAGGACGCTCAGCAGGGTACGGTGACGGGTATCATGATTATGTGTCTACATAGTACACCCACTGCAAATGCTCCGTCACGACGGACTGTATCGTACAAACGCGCCCATGGTGCTCTATGTCTCCGACGAGTAGGAGCCAGACTGATCGGCGTGATGACCACCTTCGATGCAGGACACACAATAGAAGAACGGGGACGGAATAGTAACAAAAGAAAAGGGGGGGTATTTGAGTCCTCCGACATTCCTCCACATCCAAGACGTCTTCTCGGAGCCAACCCGATTCGATTCAGAAAGTACGGGGTTCATCCTTCTCTTGTTCATCCTGGTCGACGTCCATCGGTGATGGAGTTAAGCATCCTGATGGCCCCAAGTCGTTAGAATTGTCACCATGTAGCGAACGAAGATTTCATAAAGCATTTTCTACTCACAGCAAATTGCGGTCCCTCATCTCCCTATCGAGGACATCGATTTGCTGCGCCAGAACCCGCGCTCTAGTTAGCTAGATAAGGAACGAGAAAGCGTTAGCCATTGTGCATCTTGAAAGAGAGATTTACACCAAAATGAAAGTACAAGTCCGAGGGTACGGTCGCATTAACAAAGGGGCTCGCGCACCGAGGCCAATGCTGATGAAGAATGATCTGCATCATCTTCATCCTTGTCGTTGTTGTCATCCTCACCTTCAGCTACATGGTCGTCCTCCCCAGCTTCGTTATCGCCGGCAAATCTGCTGGCTGAAAGACCTTTGTTCTTCCCAGCGTTTGCCTAGGATACTTATATTAGCATTCCTGGACAAAGAAAGCACTAGTGTTGCATCATCTTTCTCTTACCTTGGCTTCCGCAAGCTCCGCCTCCTTGACCTTGAGCTGAGCTTCTAGCTCTTCCACTCTTCTATCGTTATCCTGCGCGAGATGTGTCGTTTGCTCAAGCTTGAACTCGAGCTCTTTGGCCTTGATATTAGCTTCCTCAACTAAAGTCGTCATGCTGTCATTGAGGTCCTTGTAATCGGCCATGGCCGTCTTGTACTTTGCGTGAGATTCAGCCTTGTGGGCCTCGAGTTCTTTCTTGGCGAGATCGAGGTCAATCTTCATGGTGGCCAGGGTGTCCTGCGTTGCCGCGAGCTGCGCCTTGTGCGACTCCACCTCATCCTCCTTGGCTCTTAGCATTTCTTCACCAGCAGCGTGGAAGTTTGCCTGTGTCTGCTTCAGGGCCGCGAGTTCCTTCCTGAGCGCATCAGCTTCTGATGTGTCTGGTCTTGCGCTCGCGGCGGCATCCAGTTCAGCCAATGCAGTCATGCGATCCATCTTCTCTTGAGCAAGTTGGTGACCCATGTCGTCAACCTCTGCCTGAGCCTTGGCCAGAGCTTCCCGGGCAGCCCGGACAGCAGCCTCCAAATCAGCGTTGACAGCTCTCTGTTCGGTAAGCCTGTCTTCCAAAGAGGAAGACGTGTTCTTGTACTCGGAGATGGTATCCTCAATCGACTTGGAGTGTGCGGCAGTGAGTTCTTCCAGGTCTCTGCGCGCCTGAATACCGTCAGCCTTCATCCTGTCCATCGCACTGGTGTTCATCGCGATGAGCTTCTCCATCTCGTCAATGTGTTTGCCCTCGAGATCGTTCTTGGCGGTTTCAACAGCAACCTCGCTGTCAGCTTGCGCTTTTTGAAGCTGTTCCCGGACCGCTTCGAGCTCCGCGCGAAGTTTGGCAACCTCGTCAGCATGAGCATCAGTACCGGCACTTCCCACTGCGGAGAGAGCTTCACCGTGGGCAGCCTGCATCTTGCCAAGTTCCTCGGCATGCTCGGACTTGAGGGCTTCCAGCACAGAATGATGAGACGCCCCAAGAGCTTCCAATTCTTTGGAGAGAACACTCTCGCTTTCTTTCTTTATCACAGCGAGTTCTTCAGCGTGTTGAGCCTTGATATCGTCGAGCAACCTTTCATTGGCATCCTTGTCGGCTGACGCACCCGTTTTGGCAGACTCAAGCTCCTCGGCATGGCTAGCTCGAAGCGCGTCGAGATTCTTCTGGTGTTCTGCCTCCAAGGACTTGAGAGTCTCGACAGCTGATGCGAGCTCGGCGTTGACGGCAGCAAGAGCCTCGGCATGAGCCCTGGATGCTTCTTCAGACGTTGTCTTGAGCTCGGTGTGCTGGCCCTCTAGCTCCTCAAACTTGCGCTTGAAGAAGGCATCACCACGGAGGCTCTCAATCTCGTTCTCATAGTCCTGCGAAAGGTTCTTCATGCGTTCATCGTGCATAGCCTTGAGCTTCAGTATCTCTTCATCCCTGTCCGCTAGAGCACTTTGAGATTCCGTGGCCTTGATCAGCAGGGTCGACATGTCTTCCTTAGTCGCGGCAAGCTCCTTTTCCCTCGCGGCTAGGCTGCTATGAAGCTCTGACAATTGGGTACCGGTGCTCTCTGCAGACTTGCCAGCCACGTCGTTTGTGGCTCTGAGTTCGGCGATCTCGCTCTCCAGAGCAGCGATCTTGGTTAGGAACGCTTGCTGATCAGACCGTGCCTTGTCGCTGCTAGTGGCTTCCAGGGCAGCTTGAGATGCGGTGAGCTCGTCAATCTTGGTTTGCAATTCGGCTACAGTGGATGCGTGGTTGTCCTTGAGTTCGCTGATGAGGGCTTCATGGGATTGTCCATCTGACTGGTCCTTGTCCGAGTCAGCCTTTAGCTTGGCCTCAAGCTCAGCAACTGTAGATTTGTGCTCCTCGGTCAGGGATGTCTGTAGCTCAGCCAGTTTTGTAGCATGATCAGCCATAGCTGACTGCAGCGCCGCTTCACCGGCTTTGACTTTTTCCTCGCTCTCCAGCTTAACACGTTCGAGCGATTGTCGCAAGACCTCGATTTCTGACTGGGTTGAGGCCCTGGAGTCTTCGGCAGAAGCGAGATTGGATTTGTGCTGATCTAGCTCAGCTTCAGCGGATCCAAGTTTTACAATGACGTCGGACAGCCGGCTCTCCAGGTTCGCGAGAGCGGACTCGTGCTCAGCCTTCAAGTTGGCGATGGCTTCGTCAGCACTGCTGGCCTGCGCGGACTGAACTTCGGCGTCGGTGGCTGCTGCGGCAGGGGTATTGGCAAGCTGTTCGCGCAGTTCAGCTACAACGGCTTCGGAAGCCTGGATCTGAGACTTGAGCGTCTCGATCTGCGAATCTCCATCGGCTAGCTTTGTCTTCAGCTCCTCGATTTCCTTGGCGCCGTTGGATGCGTCAGCTCTGGTAGTAGCTGGTCGGCTGGCCAGACCAGACATTGAAAGACGCTTCGAAGCCGTGGTGGAAGTTGTAGGGGTGCGAGTCGCCGTGCTGGCAGGCCGAGCAGAGGCTGGCGTTCCACTCATAGATGCTCTTGAGCCAAGAGTTGAGGTTCTAGCGCCGGTAGTGCTGCTCGTCGCCGAGGCTAGCTTACGAGCGGCACCAGCGGTACCGACAGTCCCGGCCGTCGTTCTCTTGTCAGCCATTCTACTGGGGCTGGACATGAGAGTGCTCGTCCTCCGAGCAGCGCTGGAGGCCAACCCGGGTTTGCGTTCATCCTCACTGGCGCTCACGCTGGGACGGCTGCGATGAGTCGAGGTCGTGGATGATGCGGTAGTCGGGCGTCTGGTTGCAGGTGTTGCGGTCGAGGTCGGACGGGTTGGGGGCTTGTTCAGGCCTCCCGTGGCGCGAGTTCCAGCACCAGCGGCAGCGGAGGTTCTCGATGCTGCGGGTGTTCCAGCCGTACCGGCTCGTCGAGCAGTGGCCGCAGGCGCAGCGACGCTGGTGCGCTTGGTCTCCGGTGAAGTCGACGCAACACTGGCCTGGGTGGGCGACACGGGAGAGACTGGAGTCGATTCCTTGGAGGAACGGGCGATATCGGAGCCCTGCGACACTTCGACGGTGTCTTTGTCCGCCATGATGGACGCTCAACGAAGTGGATTAACTATTTTAATATCGTGCAGATAATGGAAGAGGTCTAAGGGAAGAAAACCACTAGTTAGCAGTCAATCAATCGAGTGCTTCCTTACGGGACATGTCAGGTGCTTGACAGGTGAAAGCCTCACGAGACAACGATGAACAGGTAGGTCTGTGCGGTTTGAGCCAGTCTATGGTTCCCGGTCGCGGTGACAAGCGGTCGCGACATGGAATGCAGGAATGGAGGCGTTTCTCACCTTGTTTCTCCTTTCAAGTCCCACGAGGCAGGTAACACGAGGTCGACCGTCAAGCTCAATGTCTTACAGAGAACGGATTCTTTAGGCAGGCGGTGCGGCCGCGGGCTGTTGACCAGATGACAAGACGTGTGCTTGATGAAAGAGTCGCTAGGAAACGGACACAGCCAACGAATGACAGCAAAGCCAAGCCAAGCAAGTTGCCTGCAATCAGAAGCTGCACGGAGCTGCACGTACACGGAGCCGCAGAATAAAGAGGGAACGCACCCGAGCTGGCGAGGCAAGAGACGCGGTAGTCGCTGGATGTGGAGAGGGCGATTGAAGCGATGCGAAGGAGAAAGGAAAGCGTTGCTCCCGCGAAGTGGCAGAAATGCCAGAAAATGATGATTCAGGGGTCGCTGCGGTCAATTGACTTTCCACGTTGCACGGGGCATGAATCAGACTGAGCTGTGGGGTTGAGGAAACACGAGTGGGGCGAATGGGCCAATCTCGGGCTAGCCACCCGACATGCAGAGGCTCAAGCCAGTCACATGCATGCACGCGCCCTGACAGGACATTGTCCATTTCCCCTCACGTCCCCGCATCATCGTCCAGACTCCAGAAGCCCGGCATCGCCAAGCTGTCCAGTGTCCATGCACGGCAGTGGCTCCGAAATACCATCATCAGACGAAGCTACTCCGTACATATGTAACTCGTTGCGTACAGCCCAGGGACGGCATGTCCTCTTCTCTCTTCTTGGCCTACATACCTATCTCCTGTTGTGCTATGTTCCCGGAGCACGCCTGCAGTGTGCACGGTCGGCACTCGCCCTGGCCTAAGCGGTGTGGCGCCGTACCGCAGAGTGGAGTCGTGAGAAACCATATCAGCCAACCAGACGAGCCAGACCACTCTACCGGAAATGAGGCATCGAACGATGTCTACGAATACCTACCTAAGGTACCTAGGTTTCACACGATATCTACGGAGAGGTACTCGTGCATAGGTACATATGAACTGAGAAACGTGTTGCACGAAATATGCGTGATACAAGTCCAAGGACTCTGCGGAACCGTGTCGACAAACTTCATTCGCCTCTATTGTCGGATCACGGCACAGATAGGGTTGTTGACTCCTTGTTCTTGTTCTTGTTCTTGTCGTATTGTAGCCCTCCCAGTTCCGTCACGCCTCGCTCAGCTCCGCAGGTTCACAAGGCTGAAGATCTCCAGTATGCGCATTAGGCAATTAAAACAAACGTCCTTATTACAGAGTACATTCTCCGTACAGAGTAAATACAGAGGACCCTATTGTAATTTCTACGTCAAGTTGGTGCGCCTTGGTGGCTAGCGTGGATTCCATACAACGCACCGTCACCTGCATTCTACATACGTATGCATCTTCCCCCCTTCCGACATGCCATACATTGTAGGTGCATACGTGCTGTACATACCTTCCATTGTTTCGTCATTCATGTCTCGGAAGCTACAAATGACTGCGTATGTACCCCGCGGCAGAAGTCTCCACGACGCGTGAGAATATATGTAATGGCCGTTAGGACCGCATGAAGCGCCTGTCATGCTAAAGAGCCGCGGACATGGAAAAATCAGAGTTCAAGTCTTCGCCGCGCGAATTTTCGCAACAGAAGTTTCACGGCTGGAAGGAAAGCCACTTCAATCCAACAATGGGTGGTATATTAATAAGGAACTTGGACACATTCTTGCAAATTGAACAGGACCCCGATGAATAAATACATATGCAAGTGCTTGCTGAAAAATTGGAACTCACTTACCAGCATCAACCAGCATGATGTTCGATAGCACCATCAAATCAATAGCACCACTTGGGAGGTCGCCTTCCCTGCTTCTCAAGCGACGCCCGCACTTGATCTTTCAACACATGCATCCTCTCAACAACGTCCGCCAGCGTCCGCTCAGGAAATTCCTCAGCAACGAGTTCTATACGCATAGGTCTAAATCGGCGCATCATCCGGACCAAGCTCAGATCATCTGAATTATGCCATTCATGGTTCGGCTTGGTGGACTCATGACTCCTAGTGTCATCCAGTAGACGTGTCTGGCTAGAAGCGATATGGCTGTTGGGTTCATGCCTCCCAGTATCATCAAGTGAACGTGTCTGATTAGAAGCGCTGTAGCCCGTATGTGGCCATTTCCGGCCTCCCGGGCCGTACAGTCCCAGCTTCTGGTACCCGAGATTATCTTCTGTTTCAGACAAAGGTATCTGGGTTGAGGCAACAAAGTTCATGTAGTGCTTTGCCTGGTCTTCGGAAAACTTCAGATCTTGCTCATCTTCGAGCTTGCGGAGCCGTTCGTCACGCTTTTTCATCTCAAGAATCCTCCGGGGACGCTGGGCAATATCTTGCAGTATCTCCATGCCCTGTAAGAGTGTCTTTTTCAACGCCGAGAGATGTTGGTCAAATGGTCCGTACGCTCGGCGGCGAGCTCTCGAGATTCGATCCTGTTCGCTGTCGGCGCCACCCTGCACTACCACTGAATTTCGTACCACGGCCCATAGTTGTTCAATATAGCCTATGATGCGGAGAGGGAACTGTAAGGTGCAGGCCGTAAATGTCCCATCTTGACGGCCAATCTGCTCAGGCTGATCGTCTTCAACTACCCTCGAGGAGCCTCCCAGAAGTAGGCAATCTTTGAGAGTGAGGACAAGCAAGGGAACAAGTCTCTCACATATTGATTTCACCAGCTTCTTGTATTTGGAGGTTCCGGTGTTCGACCCTATATTTTCCGCGTGTATTGCTTGTCGCTTGATCTCTTGCGCTAGATCGCGCATTGAACAGAGCCTTATCTCTAGTTCTTGAGAGCGCTCGCGTAAGATGTGACTTTGGGATTCCAAGCTATCGGGCATGTCGCAAAACAGCTCTCGAAACTTGACTGTATGTTTCCAAAAAAGCTTGCATGTTTTGCTGTCGCGTTTGCTTGTTCGAGCTGTGCAGTCTCCCTCGGCTTCATTCACGTCATCGCTGGTGAGAGGCACTAGGGAGTCAGACCAGTCACCCGTGTCATTCGTCCATCCTGTCTTCTTCATATCTTCGATCAACTGGTTCACTTCTGAACAGCGTAGAGATATAGTTTCTGCATGAACTCCCTCCGGCTCTGGTTCCATGTATGTCATGTCTGCAGAGATGGGGGAACCTCGTCTGTTGTTTTTGTTGTGTGATGTTCTGTCGCCTCTATCTGAATGACACTCTCTCTCGTGCACCGAAGTCTGCTCTTCCTCGTGTCCTGGGTTTACCGGCCGGTATCTTCTATTATTTGGTCGTTGTCGTCCCTCGGTCACTGGGAGTACCTGCGATAATGATCCCAAAGATGCTTCTGAAGACACTTCTGATGATGCGCCCGATAATACATCCGACGATTCATCTACATCTGATGATGCCTTCGGAAATGTCTCCATCTCTGGTGAAGCCTCTGGTGATGCCTCTGGTGAGACCTCTGGTGGTTCCTCCAACGATGCTTCCGATAATCGCTCTGACAATTCTGAGGCCTCTGAAAATACCTCTTGTGACGCTTCAACCTCCGGTAACACCTGTGATAATGCCTCCACGTCCGGAGACGCATCCACTTCCGACTCCTCTAGAGGTAGCAAAGCCTCCCGCGACGCCTCCGGCCGCTTCTCCTCACCACTCCACTTCCACCACCCCAACGCTCGCTTAGCAATGCCTTTGTAGAACCTCAAGTCTTCCGGAGCATCGTCAGCATGAGCGTCCTCGTCCGCTCCCTCCCCCACCTCTAATCGCGTCCTCTTGCGAGTCCTTCGGCTCCTATGTGAGCTCTCGGCATCCTCGTTATGTGGCCGCTTCTCCGTCGGCCGAGTCTCCTCTAATGCTGCTTTGCTCCTCGTTGTGACCATGTTCAGCTGGTCGGATTCTACCAAGGACGAGCCGGTACGGCTAAGGGCATCGAATGCCGTGTCAGGTCGGGGCGAAGATCGTCTCGGCTTGTCGCTCGCATGGAAGTGAGGTGGCGATTCAGGGGTAATTTGCTGTACGTCTGAGTTCAGTGAAGGCTTGTCGGTTAAAAAAATGCAACTTGCAACGTCGTGGATTGTGAATTTGATGCTGTGAAGTTTGAACACTCCGTAAGTGCCCCACTACGATCCGAGCTCCCTCCACACCAAGCTTTGCGTGTACGAACCCGTTTCCGGAGCGACAGAGAATCGCATTTTCTCTTGTCTTTCTGTTTCTTTCTGTTATTCCCTTGAACTTCACTTGAGATTGTAGATATGTGCCAGTTTTCCAATCTTTAGGTGGAAGCTATGCCCGTGATGTTTTGTACAGTTTTCATTTCGGTATGCTGACTAAAAGTTTCACTTCATGACTATGACCACCTCACGGTTCCATCAACTAATCTTCATACAATCCTACACACATCTGCCAGCAATACGACATCAACTTGATCGCAAAGGCGCCCACAAATATATTCCTCTCACATACACTGAAATACAAGCGACAGAACCCAGCCATCACAGGAGAAAATGACGTCAAACTCGCCCAACAACCCCCCGCCCCCTCTCCCTACCCTACAACCAATTCCCAAATCCCTCCTCCACACCCACACCTTCGCCAAGCCCTCCAAACGCATCAACGAAGGCCACCACGTCCAGCATTTTCTCACAACGAAAGCCTACGCCGATATCTGCACCTTCGTTCTGCAACTAAATCACTCCTTGTGTCCCAGAACTAAATCCGACTCCCCTTCATCATCGCCGATTCTCTTCCCCCTCATCCCCGGCTCCCCGACCTCGACACCCTCCATCCAGGCCCTCCAGAGACTCCTATCTGATCTAGAAGCGCTCATCGATCAAGCACCACCCGATCCCGGCCCCCGACGTTTCGGTAACGTCAGCTTCAGGAAGTGGCATGCCCTCGTGGAAGAAAAGCTCGATGCGTTCCTCCTGCAAGATGGTCTTCTCAAAGACGCGTTATCCATCACGGGAGGTGATGGCGTGACGACAGCCAAGGACGAAGTCAGCAGCTACTTGCTCGGCGCGTTCGGGAGCTCTCAGAGACTAGACTACGGGACGGGCCATGAGTTGAGTTTTATTGCGTTTTTGGGATGTTTGTGGAAGTTGGGGTACTTTGGGGACGGAGCACCAGATGGGTGTATCGAGAGGGAAATCGTCCGGAATGTGATTGAGCCGTATGTTGTACCCTCCTTATGGCTGGACCTCTGATTGTCTCTCTTTCTTCTATATCCTACGCGCGATCTTCCGCTTTAGCTGACTCTTTGCGCAGTTACTTGAACGTCGTCCGCAAACTTATCCTCACATATACCCTGGAACCCGCTGGCTCCCATGGTGTTTGGGGCCTCGACGATCACGCCTTCGTTCCCTACATCTTTGGCTCTGCTCAGTTCACTCGCCCCATTTCTACCGAGACGGAACCTATGCCTCTTGAAGGGTCCGCCATGGGTGCGCCGAGACCCTCCGATATTACAAAATCTGCTATAGTCGAAGATCAACGCAACACCAATATGTACTTTTCCGCCATTGGCTTTATAAACGATGTGAAAAAAGGCCCGTTCTGGGAGCATTCGCCCATTTTGTACGACATCTCCGGCATCAGAGACGGCTGGGGCAAAATCAACAAGGGCATGATAAAAATGTTCAATGCCGAGGTGCTCTCCAAGTTCCCAGTTGTGCAGCATTTCCCTTTCGGATCACTTTTCTCGTGGGACACTGATCCTTCCGCCCCCGCACCATCGCAGAGTGTACACATGACGAACCAGCCAATTGCAACAGCAGCGACTGGACAGGCAGCATCTGTTGCTACCGGCACGGCAGCACCTTGGGCACAAGCTTCCAGAATACCACCTTCTGCGGGACCCGGCATTCCATATTCTAGGGCACCACCACCCAGGGCACCTCCCAGAGCCTCGCATCAGCATCAGCAAGGAGAGCCTGGGGATGGTACTACGGCGGCCCAAATCACCATCACCAAGGCTCCGTGGGCACAGTGACAGGTGTATCGAGGAGCTGTCTCATGGAATAATTAATGCGCAACAGACACATGTGACACAATACATTCACCAGAGACAGAAAGACTTCGACAATGCCTAGACCATTAAAACAATAGACCCAAAAGACGGGGAAACCAAAAAAACACACATGTGCGGGAGGCGTGAGATGTGGGGTATAAGTTGCAGGCTCATGAGCATGCCGCAATTCTTTCCTTCTTCTCGAGTGGGTATCCAGCGCTCCATCACACGCAATTATGAACAAAACCGAGGCACCATGCTTTCAACGTAACGACTCAGATCGAAAAACGACCCCCGAAAACCACAACTGAAATCAAACATCATCTCTGAGCGAGTCCCATGCACTGGAGCGGATGCATATTGGAATAGACATCGAAGCCTTCACCGTGTTTCGTCAATCCGTACTTATCTTCAAACTGCAGGTTGAACTGAAGGTGTGGCAGTCTCAGCAGCTGGTGCAGCGACAGCAGCAGGAGCTAAGGGGGTTGTAAGTATAATTTCGGCCTAGTCGCGAATTGTACTGTATTACAAGACTCACCTGGCACAGCAGTCTCGGCCTTGGCAGCTTCGGTAGTGGCAGCGGGTGCCTCCGTCAAGACCTCAGGCTTGACCGCTGATTCTGTAGCAGCTGCAGCTTCCGCCAGATAAAAACATTAGCCCAAAAGCCCCTACGTGCAAAACCCAGTGAAGACATTTGCCCAATGTAAAGCTTACCTGCGGCAGCCGGTGCGTCTGGCTTTGTTTCCGTTGCGCCGCTAGTAGCAGCAGTAGTTGTAGCCGCAGCAGCAGTAGGAGCCGCGGTGGCTTCAGCTGGCTTGGTCGTGGTGGCCATCTTGTCAGTAGCAGCTTCTGTGGGCTTCGCGTCACCCTTCTTTTTGAAGACACTCTTGAGCTTTGCCTTCAAGTTGTCTATGGCGTGGGGAGCTGCAGGCGAATAATCCAACATGTTAGAACAAGCTTCAAAAAACTGCGAATCTGACAAGTAGCCTTGCTTTGGAAAGACGTACGAATGCCAGGCATATTGAATTATTGAAAGAGGCGAGTAGTAAAACAATGTCAGAGAATCTGGCGGTAGTAAACGGGTGGCCTCTTGGTGCAGAATTGTCAGCATATCTTGTCACGATACTTGGAATCAACGGAATTTCCTCGCAGCTCAAATTAGACATGCAGGTCGCGAGAGAGGTGAGCTGAAAGTACCTTGCGTGAGATATGACAAGCAAATAAGCTTGAAGTAAAATGATGCTTGGAGCTGGACGAAGAACGGATACACGTAAGAGAGGTTCAGAGAAGAGGAAAGAAAGAAAAGAAACACGGGAGCAGGCAGAGCAAGTAGTAGTAGGCAAGGCAAAGCAAAGCAAGCAAGTCGAGAAGGAGGGGCCCGGGCCATGAGGTACAGTACCTCTACATCGAGGGAGCACTGAGCAGCAGCGTCCCAGCCAGCCACAGCCAGCAAAACACAAAACAAGTCGACTTGGGGAAAGCTCGACAGGCCGCCGTCGAGCGTGACCAACTGACCACTCAAACCCGTGATTGTCTGTAACGATTCAACGAAGCTCTTCAAGTCATCACTGATCACACGTTATGAGCAGGGATGGGCTACTCCGTAAATGAGAGGATCGCCAAGCCACCTTCGACCCCCCCGTGTCCACGCTGCAGAGTGGTGGAGTTCAGTTGCGCGTGGAGAAGCCACCCTCCAGAGTCCAGATGTATTGGCCTTGATTAGTCCATCCCGGCGCTTCCCAGAGACAACATGTCATGAATAATTCGGTACATGATGCATCGTGACGGGGCCACGTTTTGAACGACGGCGCTCGAGTCGCCAATAAAACGACTTTGTTGTTGTTGGGAAGTGGGGAGCGGCCAAATGGCAAGGTGGTTGCCAAGTGCCAAAGACAGAACCTGCATCGAGATACATAATAGACCGACCAGCTGCTGAGCTGCATAGCGAAAAAAAAAAACGTGTCTAAAATGGCAAGCATCTCACGCTTCACTCGCGTGGTACATGAGGTACATAGTATGTACTACCTATGGTTAGCACTGGTACCTGTACGGAGTATGTAGTGGCTGCCTACGTATCTGATGAATTCTTCATGAGAGAGGGACCGATATAGCAAATACAAGGACCTACAGTTCGCGAGTGTAAAAAGATGAAAGGATATGTATCTCGTTGAATTAATAACCTTACATAGCAAGGCCAAAAATGTTTATTCCGTCAGTTGATCGTTTGCGCACAGACCACACGAGGGCCAAAAAATTCATTTCTGATGGGCCAAACCGTGGATTGAACACGGGACCTCTTGCAGTTGAGTTAGATTAACCATCCCAAAGCAAGAATCATACCACTAGACCATTTGGCCGATTGTTGAAATACCTTGCGACAAATATTAAATATAAGGGACAGAATGTATAACTTGGATAATGGATTAATGTCCTCGACCTCGGGGTAATCAGACTTCCTCGTCTCCAGGCACCGTAGTGCATAACAATGTACGGGCAGATATTTGAGGTTGAATCACATGCAGGCACACACACACACACAGAATGTTCGGATTCACATCAACCGTTATACTACACTTCATATCGATCGGACATTCGATAGTGCGAGTTGTTGCCTCCCTTTGCTCAATCGACAAATCTTCAACTTTTTCGGATTATTCGTTATGAATGGTATTTTCCATCCATGCCGAGATGACCTTACACGCCGTGTCACCTGGTTCTATGCTCTGCGTCTCGGGCCCTGCGTCCACCAGTCTTACACTCCGCGATGCTGAACCGGTGACAGAATCCGTTACAGTGTTCTCAGCCCCTCGTCTCTGCGGCGACTCGGCAATTCCGACAGCCTTGGTTTGAAAGCTATGATCTATTATAGTTGACTTGTCAAAGGTCGAAGTGTCTTCAGCGCCTCGTACTCGCATCATCTCGGCGAATTCTATAGCCTGAGTTTGGAAGCTATTGGATGATGTATTGGACTTGCCTGCAGCTGTGGCCCCTGCAGAACGAGGTGCTGAATCGTATACTATCAAAGTTTCCGGGAGTTGCAGTGTGGAATACCTTGGCGGGTACTCCAGATGCCCTAGTCGCGGAATCCTCAGAGGCTTTGGCTCCATGCCATCCATGCCGTCCATGCCGCCCACGCCGCCCATGTCGCCCATGCTGTACATGCTGTTCATGTCGTCCATGAAGTCCATGTGTTCTATTTCTGCAGCCTCCTTCGACGTCATGGTAAACGACCTCGGCACCAGCAAAGCTGGAGAATGGAAGAACATGCTCGGGCTCGCGAATGGATCGAATAAGTTGGGAGCTCTTTCGAAAAGAATAGGCATATTCTGATATATTTTGTAGATGTGAGAAGCTTCGTTAGGCTTCGGCAGCGGACCTTTTGCTGTCTCATCGCCGAGTGTGTTGATTTTGTGGTCGGGAAGAAACATGGTCCAATTGTAGACTCCGTTGTAGGTGATTAATCCGCGTATGCCCAGTTTTACGTCAGGATAAGACTCCGTAAGTGCCAAAGAAGTGGCCAAGGTGGCTCCAAGGTATGACCCATAGACGTAAACATCGCGACGATCGTTTTTTCCAGACGGAGACAGGTGCTTAAGCAACCACGACCAAGCGAATACAGTGTCATGAAGCGGAGTCGGCCAGTGCAGCGGAACATTGGCGGCCGAAAGCTTTGAGTATGGACTCCATCGGTAGTTGATGCTCGCCACGGGCCGATTCTGGAGAAAGGATGGTAGCCGAGGGATGGTGTTCTCACCGGGAAATGCGGGCAGATGAACTATCATGGGCTCTGTTACAGACGCCGCGCGACGCACGTTGAACAAGCTGAGCAACCTCAGGTCTCAGTAGACGTCCTTTCCAAACTTCTGCATGTGCTAATGAATCGCAGCTTTGCTTACTCGATGGTTATATGGCCGGAGGAAGCGCATCGTACCTCTACCCGCTCAGGCGTGGAAGTGCTGGCAGTGCTATATGGCCTCTTGCGTATTGCTTGTAGAAGAAGGCGACAAGTCAGTCGGCAACTTTGATGCCAGGGAGTCATGGCAAGATATTGCTGCTAGAACGCATTATCGTGTGCCGTCAAAATAACGGACATGAGCACAGGTGAGTATCAAAATCTACACGAGGCCAGAAGCGATAGACAAATGTCAGCAGTTGGCCCTTGGGTAGTATCATCATCATTCACTTCGGACGCACCTCAACCGGCACGCAAGAAAATGCCGTCGGCGAAAAAGGTGGTTCGCGCTGAGCCCAATCGTGATTCGTGAGATGACATCCGATCAACAAAAGTGGGACCCTGAGGAGGCGTCTTGTCAAGAGGACTGACCTTCTTGGGAATCGTGGATCCAGCTGTCCAGTGACCAGTCACGTTGCCTGCCGGGACAACCCACCCGCCGAACGGTAACGCCGTTACAATCCATGGGTGACGTCATGGCGCCTTCCACTCCCACTCGAAGCTCACGAGTCACGAGTCACGAACTCATGAGGAGACCGTACAATCAAACCATGCTGGGACCAGCCTCGCGTTGCTTGGGCCTTGGCTACAACCTCCATTAACCACCCAGATTCAACCTGATTCATCGACATCGACATAATTCATTGAACTGAACTCACTGCTCACCACGCCATCCACTGGCTCCTTTCCTACTCAGAGTCTTTATTCATTAATCCTGCCAACTGTCTAGTATCTTAAACTCGCGCCCACCACCTTGCAGACCTACACAACTCCTAGTATCCTGAATCCTGTGCTACCCGAGTATAATCAAGTTTCCAATCGCCGTCCTAGTCTGTCTTGAATCGTCGCCAAACCGTTCCAGAATTTTCTTCCGATCCTAACTCCCTACAAATTCCTGACAACCCTGCCATCTATCACAAAATATATGAGCCGCAACTGAGCCCCCACGACCATCGAGATCTTGAAGCTCTGGCGGCTCTCCTAAATTTCACGCATCATGGATGATGGCCAGTGCAAAGGAGCCGTGGAGGAGAATGGCAGTGCCTCACAGGACGACATCGAGAACGGCGCCCCCCAACAGCTCAAAAAGCAGCGCCCGCGAGAACTGCGATTTCAAAACGATACGGCGCATTTGATCCCGAGGTAGAAGCCCCCATCCAGCTAAAGCACCCTTCTCTGTCGACTTCACGTACAGCGTGTAGTGACTGACATGAAGCATGCTAGCCGGTGGTGGTTTGCATCCTCTGCCTTCCCCATGATTGCTGCGACTCTGGGCCCGGTAGCATCGGCGTTCAGTATATGCGCCTTGGGATCGCAATGGCGACAACATATATTGCCTGAGAAGAGTGTTGACCTGGCTGAATTCGTGGACGACCCTGCCTGGTACGTTGATGCCATTGAAGACTCCTTCATGCGCCGAGTGCAGCACGAGCTCTAATACTTGATATCTTAGGCTTACAATCGTCAACGCCATTCAGTTGGCAGTGGCTCTCGTTTCCAATGCATTCCTTTTGCTGAACATGACTGAGAGAGTTCGCTTCAGCGTTGCTCAGCCAATAACTATTGTTGGCTGGTAGGTACCGTTCTAAGCCTTATAAAAACACGGGAACTAATCTGCCCAGGTACATTTCCGCCATATGTTTACTGTCACTCAACGCGACCGCTGCTGGACCACTGCTAGACGATATTGATTCAACGCAAGACTATATATGGTCGCAAGCATTCTACTATGGGATATGGGCTGCCATTCTCTACTTTGTTGACGCCTCTTTAATGGCCGTCACGTTCTGGGGGGCTTCCTCGGGACACTATGCCAAAGACTTCAATCTCACCCCGAGCCAACGTACACTCATGCTCCAGACGATACTGTTTCTATCCTATCTTCAATTCGGTGCTCTCATATTCTCACACATTCAAGACTGGCACTACTTGGACGCCGTGTACTGGGCCACCGTGACTTTATTCACTGTCGGCTTTGGCGATTTTGCGCCCACCACCAACATTTCAAGAGCTTTAGTGCTTCCATATGCTCTCGTTGGTGTCATCAGCCTTGGTTTGGTCATCAGCTCGATTCGGAGCATGATCTTGGAACGAGGTCGACGTCGACTGGACGCACGCATGGAAGAAAAGGATCGTCGAAGAATCATTCGCACCATGACCAAAACTGGCCACGATGAGATTTTGAGACCGATCTTGGGTGACATAGATTTCGTTGGAGGCGCCTCAGATCCTAGCTTACCACAAAATGAGTTCGATCGCCGCCGAACAGAATTCTTGTTGATGCGAAAAATTCAAAAGCAGGCAGCTATACGTCGCAAATGGTCAGCTCTGATTATCTCGGGCAGCGTCTGGATCCTGCTCTGGCTCGTCGGGGCCGTCATCTTCATGCATTGCGAGAGGCCGTATCAACAATGGACCTATTTCGACTCATTTTATTTTTGTTTCGTGTCTCTGATCACCATTGGCTACGGCGATAGGACACCTCATTCGAACGCCGGAAAGTCCTTCTTCGTCTTCTGGTCACTCTTGGCTCTACCTACAATGACCGTTCTTATTTCCAATGCTGGAGATACAGTGGTCAAGTTTTTTCGCGATGCGACCATCCGCGTCGGTTCCATGACAATTCTGCCAGGCGAGGACGGACTCACTGGAAGCGCCAAGTATGTCGCCAATCGCTTGTCTTTGGGGCGCATGTTTCGTAACGCGACCAACGCCATTCGCGAGCGTGAAAAGCAAAACAGGCAAATCAAACGAACAACGAGCATGGTTGGCTTCAATCTTGGCGATGTTGATGACACGACGAAGCAAAGGGACCATTCCCGCAGCAATTCTGGCTCAGGCTCTCACATACATCCCGATGCTGGTATCGACCGTCAGGGCAAGCACAAGTTTTGCGAACCGGCCCCAATTCCCGCGGGTAGACCATCTTTGTCACAAGTCCGTGATCACCTTGACCATCTTCCTACCGGCACAGACCTACACATACTCCTTGCGAAAGAGATACAGCTTGTAAGCCAGCATCTTAGAGAGCCTGAGCCTCGGCGATATACTTTCGAAGAATGGGCTTGGTATCTCGGTCTGATAGGCGAAGACGAGCGAGACCCCATGAGGCATCAGAAAGTGGTTCCTAAGGAGAAGCACAGCCGACGAAAAGGAACTGGGGACCAAGCCCGACAGAAAGACACCATTGAGGAGGGTGTCTTCCCACAAACCGCGGACATGGACCTGAACACTGCCCCTCCTGGTGCTGTGGAGGCAGCTGCCGAGCTTGGCATGATCAACAGTGACCGCATCAAGTGGTCCTGGGTTGGTATACGAAGTCCGCTTATGGGCGGACAGGAGGAAAGTGAATGGATCCTGGACAAATTAATGGGACGACTGCAGGAATCCTTATGGGAAATGAAACTTGATGAAGATGGAGATGTGTAATGAACATGGCGAACGAAACGAAACAACATCATATGGCAAACCGACTATCTACGATCGGAAGCGGCGTTTTAATTTGATTACATCGATACCCTGGGCTCATGTTTCCCCTTCTTGTTCTTTTCTTTTGTCTTGGTGCTGTTCTGGAGAATACCTAACAATCTGGCATCAATTACATCATGCTTTCTGATATTATTGCTTTGGAGTCGTGAGCTCGCTGCGATGTCTATGACATGTGTCAAAACGACTGGGAATCCTGTACATTAATAGCGAATACATTTTGGAAGCATTTTATACATCCTATTTTAATGCACAAATCAGAAGGACTTTACGCGGAATTATGTATAGGTATGTATCGAGTAAGTCCCGCTGCCTTGACGTTAAAGTCTGAGAAGCGGACGAGATGGACGAATTGACAAGAATGGCATGTTGCATAACCGAGTAACACCGTCACATCATCGATGTGTTTCGTCAATGTATTGTAGTTACGAGGGTATTAACAATACCATGTGTATATTGCCTTGTAGTGTTTGTAGTTGCACATCGAGAGCAAAAGGCCTTTCATCACACATATTACCGTTACGAGGATTCACAAAGCACCTCCCCTTTTCACACCTTCTATAACAATAATACACTGACATGCAATCCATAGTCAAGGAGAGTGAGGACTTGGTTATCATTCGAATCATAGCTAGCCTACTTGCGATCTGATGTCCTCTATTCCATTAGAAAAAAAGCTACTCCCGCTCGGCCAAAAAAATTGCTTCAACTCTAGTACAAACGCTGTGACTCCTCACAAAGCACCTTAAACTTGGGTAGTCTACCGCTTTTCTCCAATGAATACTACACTCACATTCCTCGAGTCCTCAAGGTTGCCTGTCCATCTAATTTCCACCCCCCACCAATATCCTCCTATTCCTCTTGATAACCGCATTTAACCCCTTTTCCAGCTTATCAGTCTCCCTCCTCGCGGCAGCAAGCCGACCCTCCGCATCTTCCACACTCATTAACGAGATGCCACCAAGTCCGTTCGCAGGACCAATCTTGCTGACATCTGCTGCGGGAACGCCGCCACTGGAAGAGAAGTCCTGCATAGCACGTGCTCCATCAGGGGCGCTGTATATGCCCACCCCGGCAGCTGCATCTGGGCCGTAGAAGTAGGGAGCCAGAGCATTGAGACTGGCTGCAGCGGCGTCGCGGAGTGGTGACGCGCCCTTTGGGAAGCCCATGTTGGCGGCGTCCAGGTTGAGGCGCGGCAGGACATACTGGTTGATGTAGCTGAGGGCATCTTCGCGCTGAAGCTTACCGATGGGGTCCTGGGAGTTGGGCTGCGCCGTCGCGGGGAAGATGTTGGGACGGCCGTTGGGGACAGCACGTCCCTTGATGAGGGAGAAGGCGCCGGTCCCTGGCTGATGTCGTGGGGCCATGAAGGCTCCCGGGTTGTCGGCGGTGGCGGCAATAGCTGACTGCAGGTCTAGAAAGGCGTCTTCTTCTTCGGGTGTCAGGCCACGGATGCAATCCCCATTAGGTGTGATGAGCATCCTGCTGCCATCGACGTGGAACTGTTTGCGAACAGGCTTGCCAGCCCGGAGGGCGACTAGGTCGCCATCTTGAATCTCTCCACACTTGCAGGCACACTCTTTGCAGTATCCGGACTGGGTTGCGGCATTGGTGCCGTGTGTTTGATCAGGTCGCGAGGACGTGCTGCTGACAGGTTTCAATATCTGGAGCTTGTCCAAAGCCGTTGTCCAAAGAGAGTTTCGGATTTCTGCAAACACAGACGCAGGGCCGAATTGCTGTCTTTCGGCTGGATCCGCTGACTCTATAGGCTCGACAGACATGACACCAGCGGCCTCTGCGGGCACTGGCGACGACGTTGACGCTGAAAGTGGAGATGCTTTGTCTTCAGATATGTCTCGAGACTTTTCCGTTTCCTTGGCTCTTTCTTTGCCCTTTTCTTTCCCCTTTTCCTTCTCCCTCTCTGTTTCTGCCTCTCTTTCACTTTCCTTGTCCTTCCCTTTATTCTTTGCCTTAGCGGCTTTCTTTTCTTTCGCGGTCTTGGCCCTAGGTTCGGAATCTTCAGACACCGCCGGCCTGCTGGCAATATCGGAATTTTCTAGAGTCAGCTTCGACGTTGTTGAGTCAGACATGTTAGATCGGGCTGATGTGGACTTTGTTGGCTTCTCCTTCTTCTGTTTCTTTTTCCTGCCAATTACGGGCGCATGCTCTTCGGGATCAACTTTGAGGGTCTCTGCTATGACCTTTGTTTCTTGCTTCAAGACTTCCTTGCGCTGCTTGCGTTGTTGACTCTTGGTAGTACTGCGGACAGCGGCGGATCCAATTTTACTTGGTGGTGGCGAGCCCGCGCGGGAAGCAGGCACAGAAGCCGATAGCATTGAAGCACTGTCACTAGCCATTTCACTCAAAGGGGTGTCTGGCCCATGAGAGCCAAAGATGGCTTTGCCGGGCACAGTCTGCAGGGGAGAAGGCAGTACCGGTGTCTCTATACTCTTTGGTGTGGACAAAACACGAATCGTTCGTGGAGCATTGCGTGGAGACGGCGACGGAGAACTGGTCGCGAGAGGAGGCAAAGCAGGAAGACTGTACGGCATGACGGTAGGTCGGTCAGGCTTTGCCTTGCTTGGCGTGTCTTTTGAAGCGGCTGCCGTGCTAGAAAGCGGAAGGTTGACCTGCTTCGTCAATTTTGCTGCCGGACTTGAAGTTGTGTTGCCAACGCCCCGGACCTTCTTCTCAATCGCCACATCACTGCTCTTCTTTGGTGCCGGAGTAGTTGTCGGAGTCGGGACAATCGGTGCAACAGAAACAGTAGGCCGAGCCTTGCCCTGTTGATGAGAGCCAAGTGCCGGGAAATCCTCATCCTGCAAGTTGGAGAAGCTCTGTTCGCGTGCTACAGGCCGCTTGGATGGAGTGTGCGTCGAGTCTGTGCCTTCCACTGCAATTGTCTTGTTTGATTTTCCAACATCCGCACTCACGGCCGTCTTCTTCCTCGGAGTTGGCTCCGGCGTGATAGTGCCTCGTTCCAGGCCAGGTGGAGGGGGCATCTTGGGCAGTGCTGGTACAACATGAGGTTGGCGATGCTGGCCAAGACTAGGAGATGGCATGGACGAACGCGGAGAGTTGACAAGCGAGTTGGCAATGCTTTGAGAAATTGCAAAACCGGGAGGCACAGACTGGCCGATGGCCGTCTCGAGACCAAATGTTGGCGCTGAGAAGACCCTTTGAGGCTCCTCATCTGCCACCAGGGCATCGACTGAATGAGTGACCTCATCCAACGAAGGCAATTCGTCCTCTAAAGAAAGAAAGAAAAAAAAACTGTTAGCCAAATGTTCCTCTGTATAGTTTGATGAACAGCATAACAGATAATCCAACCACAATGTCAACACTGGCAACATCTACGGCATAAACAGACATGGCTTAGATACATGATACAATTGAGACATTGGCAAGTCATCTTACGGCTTCCATCATCGTCTTCCCCGGGGGGACAATGAAGGGAGCGGCAAAGTTGGAGAGAATAGACAACGTTGCTATATTCTGACCAAAGATGCTACCCTCTACTGAGGCGTGCATCAGTGCCCGAGTAGTTAAAGTACATGTAGAGGGTAAGCGCAAATACTTTTTTGTGGAAGACGATGATGCTTGCCTGACGTGACCGTACCAATTCATCCCAGCTGTGCCGATGCCTACTTCCAGCCCATAGAAACCCAAACATGAAGATGAAAGGAAACGAAAAAAATAGAATCATTCGAGGTCGCGATGCGCTTCGTGCAAGACTTGCCGCTCATCCTGACTACAGGCGCTTCCGCGGACTCGCAAACTGTCTGCTTGATCATAAAATGAAGGGTATGGCGGATCTTCATGGTCCTTTGGGGCTAATGCAGCATATTGCCGATGTAACGCCAAGACAACGTGGAGAATTACATTAAGAGCGGAAAGCACGCGCAATGCTTGACCAAAACAATGAATGAGACAAAAAAGGGATCAAAAAAACAAGAAAAAAAACATAAGCCATGTCCCCGTTCTCGGATTTTGTTATCAAATCCAAAAGACGGAATTACCACCGTCCGTAGCCAGTGTTGTACATCATGTTGGGGTTGTACCCACCTTGACTCTGACCACCACCGAACAGTCCTTGTCCAGTAACTCCTGCATTGCCTTGGGACTGGTGCTGCATTCTTGCTTGCAAGATGCTCGGGTCCGCAAGATCTACTAGGCCACTCCCTCCGGATGAGGAAGTGTTAGCATGTCTGTGCTTTTTGCCCTTCCTCTTCTGCTTCGAACCGAAGTCTTGGAATGCCCCAGAGGGGTTGCCATAGAGCGATGCCAGGAGGCCAGAAGCAGGAGCTGGTGTGGAGGTAGAGGAGGATGGATACTGATTGGAAAAAGAAGAAATCATGTACTCACGCTTTCCCATGTCGGGAGGTTGGCTGTTGTTTCCTCGATTGCGGCCAATTAGAGTCTGAAGGAGATCGGTGGAAGTATCCTTGAGGGCTCCGCCAAAGCCTGAGCCAGCGCCAAAACCCTGGCCAAACATACTGGGTGGCGTGCCAGTCGACTTAAGACCGGGAGGCGGCCCAGGCATCGAGTTTCCGTAAAACTGACTGCCTGCCTGAGACTGAAACACACTGGGCATCATAGATGACTGCTGAGCCATGATTCTAGGATTGGCAGCCAATTTGATATTGCTGGTGGCGTTGTTGGTCTCATTGGCAAAGCTGAATCGAGATGACTGACGGTTATGGCCAGGGCTCTGGAACTGTGCAGAGATACCGGGCGGCATCTGGTCGCCGAATCCAGATTGAGTGCGAAGAGCAGCAAGTTGCTGGGGTGTCATGGATCGACTCAAGCCGGCGGAAGCTTGCGGAAAGCCTGATCCAGCGCTCCCGGATCCATAAGTAACGTCCATACTTCCACGTTGAATGGGAGGTTGTGACCCGGGTTGTCGCTGATCGAATCCGTGCCCGTCGGTGGCAAGTTCTCTATCTTCCGGCTCACCACCTAGGGCTAGGCTACCGCCAGTCTCCGGCTCGCTTTCAGACGGAGGAAGCATTGCCAGGGTCCGATCTTCCTGATCAAGAAGGTTCTCCATATCTTCGCGCATCGCTCGTCGTTTTTCGCCACCGCAAGGGTCAAACATCGGAGGATTGATGCTGTAATCATAATCCTTAGCCGCATCAAAGGCTGGAAGTCTCAAGGCATCCAGGTCTTTCAGTAAGGCGAGAAGATCGCTGTCTCTGTCCTTCTTTCGCCGAGGTTCGGCTTTTTTGGATTCAGATGATGCAGGTGCTGTCGGCTGCTGAAGCTGTTTCCCTTTGCTCATTGCAGAAGATGTCTCGGCATCGTCGGCAGCGTCTTGGGCAGTCTCGGTTCTTGCTAGTTGGGACATAGAAATAGCAGGACTGGATGCCGCGCCACTGGTGGCATAGCTGCCCCGACGGCTTCTTTGAGGATTTCGTGCCCAATTCGCTGATGAGGGCAGTGCTGATGAGTCCACGCCGTTGTCAGATCCTTCTTTGCTTGCGGTTCGAGCCATGGGTTGAGCAGCGGCAGCGACTGATTGAGAAGAAGGTGTTAGTTGCGGGCCTTGCAGTCTAGAAACGGTGCGATATGAGCCTCCCCCGCCGCCGCCCGGTAACGGTCTCTGAGTTTGAGTGTAGATGCTATTTATGGATGACAAATCCTGCCGAGTGTAGCTATCCTCTTCATCGCCTTCCTCGTGAAGGAACATACAACCAGGGTTGTTACACTTCTCATTCTTCAGCCACGCAGAGCAATATTTGGTCGTACCATGCTGGGCTTTCAGAACTCGGTCACCATTCTGCGATCCATGTACCGCCTGAATACATTTCAATGCCTCGTCTGGCTTTTCGAAGGTGACGTAAATGCCAAGGGAGTGATGCTGTCCATCTGGACTTTTGCGATTGCTGATGGAGATTTTCTGTATCGTTCCATACTGGCCAAAGAATTCGGGTCTTCTCAGAGTTTTCAGCAACTCGTCCTCCCGGACAGTTGGTGCCAGACCAGTGATGTAAACCAGATTTTTCTGTACGACTCGCACGCCAACAAGGTTCTTTCTATTTTCTCTTTCGGTTTCGCGTTTCTGTAATTCTTTCTGCCGTTTCTCTTGCGCTCGCTTCTTCTGGTTCTTATGTATGTTTGCACGGAACTCGGCCATCCTACGCATGTTTTGTTAGTATCCTAGTTTGTGGTCCGTGATTGGAAGCAATGGGTTTTCTAAGCTGCCTCAACAGGAACTCACTCTTCTTTCGACATCACCTTGTACTCTATTGTCTTTTCGTCGTAGGGTCGTCTACATGCTGGACACAGGCCATTCATGTTGTTTCTGATGTTGTTGAAGCAGAACTGACAGACCTACAGTTGATTCGTGTGAGTAAGGAAGGGACTTGAGATTGATGACGAAGACTTGGAAGGTAATCCAAACCTGATATCCGCAGGGACATGGTCGAAAGTTACGATCAGAAAGATCGAATTCCTCGATGCATAGAGGGCTGTTGAAGTAGACGATATTAGCAAGTTTCGTCGAAATCTCAAAGTTTCTCCTAGACATGCAACACCAGTCGATAGATTGGCAGAGGACCTCGGATCGGTGTGCGATGCGAGCACGAAGTGCAGGGCAGGGGGAGGATATTTACCAGACATCTTCCTCTTCTTCTATGAAGGAATCTTGTGGCGCCATGACGTCGGGTAGGATGTAAAATACAATACCAAATGAGGTTGAGGTAAATGAGAGATGCAGAGGTGGCGATGGGGTAGCTAGTCGTAAGCAAGGACACAGGCGTTTAGTTGTTGATGGGTGTAGCTTTTGAGAGCATGTACGATGGCAGACCTCCAAGTAAGCGCTGGTCACAAAGTTCACTTTGTTCTAACTGCCAATGGCCATAATGGCGTGGATCCTCCGTCTCACGTGATACAGTCTCATTTGCCAGGATGCACGAACGGTCGAGCTCGGCAAATCGTCGGCTTGTACTTTGGGCAAGGCTATCCTCCCCACAGGCCTCCTACCATTGACGAGAAGGCATCATCGGAGGCTGGCCACGACTCACATCACCGCTCACCTCGGACGTCGATCTCTGGACTCCCACCCCGTTAACAGGACTCCAATTAACACGGCCATGGCGACAAAGATGTTTCGAAACCGGACCCTAGCCTCGGTGTTGCGGCCACAGGCTACCGTCAATGGCCAGGCGGTTCGCGCCTTTTCTGTGTCGGCCGCCCAGCTTATCGCAATGCCCAAGGATGCCGAGAACATGCGATTGGCACCCCGAGACCACATTGGAACACTCAAGGCCCCTCTTGTCAACCCGGCCGACAAATATCAGAGCAAGGCCGAAAGCATGCACAAGTACGGAACTTGGTTGATGGGATGCTTGCCAAAGTACATCCAGCAGTTTTCCGTCTGGAAGGACGAGCTCACCATCTACATTCCTCCTTCAGGAGTCATTCCCGTCTTTACTTTCCTCAAGTGTATGTGTAGCGGCTTAAATCTGCTGTCACACTTTTTTTTGCGCGGCCAGAACTAAGAATTCATTCTTGCGAGCCATGACTTTTCATTGTCATCACCTCGGACATTGCAACCTCGTCACTTGCCCCGAATGCTTATTCTTTCTTTTTAGATAACACGGCCGCCGAGTTCACTCAAGTCAGTACCGTTACAGCAGCCGACTATCCTACCCGCGCAAAACGATTCGAAGTCGTCTACAACCTTCTTTCCGTCAGACATAACTCCCGCATCCGTGTCAAGACCTACGCCGATGAAGCTTCCCCCGTTCCCAGCATCACCCCCCTTTATGACGGCGCCAACTGGTACGAACGCGAAGTGTACGATCTCTTTGGTGTCTTCTTTACCGGCCACCCTGATCTGCGACGTATCATGACAGATTATGGTTTTGAAGGCCACCCTCTGCGTAAAGATTTCCCGTTAACAGGATATACCGAGGTCCGGTACGACGAGGAAAAGAAGCGCATAGTTACGGAGCCTCTGGAGCTCACACAAGCCTTTCGTAACTTCGAGGGCGGTTCGAGTGCTTGGGAGATGGTTGGACCTGGCGAGGACCGCAGACCTGATTCGTTCAAGCTTCCTACTCCTAAGCCAGAGGAGAAAAAGGAGGAGCCCAAAAAGTAAAAATAATAGACTTCTATTTGCGCAGCTGATGGGCGGGTCTAGAAACAAAACTTTGTACTGTATATGATTTCTCTTTGTCAAGAGCTTAAGAGCTTGTCAACTCCCAGATAGAGCAGGGCGTCACAGGCTGATGTCGTGTCTTTCATAATTTCACAACAACGCGACCCTCGTCATACCATGGTGAATACAAGTGAAACACTCTACGGCCTGCCTGTTCACTATTCACAGCATCCTGAACCTCCTCGTGTCCCATAATAAGGATGTGCCTGACATGCATACTGCTAACGTTGGTTGCTCAAAAGTCATGCCTTTATCTGGTATATTTGATTGCATTTGCCGCAACAATGTAGGTGACCCCCATGCCACCACCAAAAAAAGTCCCCTCTATCCATTGGTTCAAAGCAAGAACACGAGCGACGGCTTTAAAAATATTATAAGAATACACGGCCGTTGTCAGTCTCGCGCTCTGCACTTCGAGTTAAAAAAAAAAACAAGTACAGGTGAGAAATTTTCATACAGAGGGCGGTTCAGAATCAAGAGCGTAGAAAGATGTGAACAGCCGCACCAGTTCTTTTTATCGCTGGTATAAGTGCATGCTTTCGAAAAAAAGAGAGGAGAGTATTGACGAAGCAAACCAGATTTTGGACGCCGCTGCGCACGATGTGGTCTTCGTCAACACAGCAATCTGCTCATATGTACAAACCCAGAGCGAGATTCTTTTCCAGAGAGCCGTGCCTTCTACCTCGGGCGATGACGAGACAATGCCTTTAATCTGCTGGTCAAGCGACCGCCCGAAAGATTAAACTCCGCCCGAATGCTAAAAAGGGGTCGCGCTCTCATATACAGCTGTGGCGCTTTGCTTGGTCGCGCCGAATCCCAACGCTTTTATTGATATTCTGCATTGTTTACCCGGCATGGTAAATCGGCGAGATTTGGGGGTTTTTTGGTCTTCACATAATTAGTAAAGCCGTGACGTGACTATGGCTGAGGAAGAGCATTCAAGAAATGGTGGGAATGCAGTTCACCATATGCCGTCACCATCATGCCGGCGATTATTTGAATCGTTGTTTTGATATTGATAATAGTCCTTCACGCTGTGGCTGTAGCCTTCCTGGTCGTCGTAGTAGCCTTCCTGATTGTCATTGCCGTGGTCATCCTCGTAAATCTGAGCCTCGTCGACATAGTCACAACCCTGATCGTCGGGGCCGGATTCGGCGTATTGGACGGCAGCCTAGAGTGATACTCGTCAGTTCATCGCCTTGATGTACACGTAATAAAGTGATAACAGGAGGCGAAAGGCAGACGAGTCAGGACTCACCCTATGATAGTCAAAGTTGTACTGTTCAAGACTATTCTCCGCATCTTCGTTGTCGTCTTGTTGCCGAGACGCGTAATCTTGCTCCTGCCGTTTTCTCCGTGCCTCTTCTTCTAATCTCTTTTGTTGTGGCGACGTGGGCACGTTCATTTGAGGATGCATTGCTTGGACAATGGCCAAGTAGCTGTACATAAAATTACTGAGGAGGACTTGGCTAAGAAGTGGTCGACGAGCATTGGCCAGCTTGATGTGAGCCATCCGATAGATGGCCCTCTCTTCCAAGAGGGGAAATCGCGTCCAGTTATAATCCACGTCTGGTTGTAACGGTTTGTAAACCGGGTGCTCTGGAAGCTGGAGAAATTGGGCCTTCTTGGTCGCTTTTTCCTTCTCTTCCCTTCGCTTGCTGCCTCCGAATATGGACGAAAAAATGCTGCCATCTTTTTCTTTCTTGGATTCATTCTTGCGATGGCTGTCCTTTTTCCTTTCTTCGAGTAACTTGCTGTCAATGTTGTCTCTGTCTAGAACAAGACTTTCGCGTCCTTTAGCTATCGTCTTTTCAATAGAGCTTTGAATGACGTCGAGCCGGGCGGTATCAGACGTTCTCTCGACCAAAGCCTTAGCTTTGGCTCTTTTGCTTTCCTCCTTCTTCTTGTCTTTGTCATCGGTCACGCCTTTGAGCCACTTCCAGGCGCCCCCTGATTTGCTGGATGTACTTGCAGAGTCATCGTCTTTATCTTTTTTGGACTTCTTTTCATGCTTCTTGTCGATCTGACTAAAGGTAGGTATTACCGTCAAATTATCTGTTCGAGATGCGTCGCCACTCAATAGAGAAGATGATGATCCAAGGTTATCGCTGCAAGATGGTTGTTGTGAGGGCGCTGTCTTATGCAAGTACTGTGTTTGCGGACTCGATATGTGTATGGGCTGGGACTTCGGAGGCGGGGCTGCATGTCTGCTGGGTTGGGCAGCGGAAGACTCTTGCGCTACACTCTCGGGTGTTTGAGAAGACATATCTTGGTTGGCCGAGCCTATACTCTGTGACTGCGACCTCTGGGAGGAGGTTCTGGGCAGATGATGGTCTTCGAAACCGTGGCTTTCATCTGGCGAGATTGCCTCCGACGTCAGTGAAGCCGAATGTTGAGATATCGTGCGGACACTAAGTTGCTCTTGCACGAGGGTTGGCGATGAAGCAGCCCCTTCGCCATCGAGAGTATTGTCGAGGCCTGTAGATGATGATGATGCGACATCTTGCCCAAAGCTAGGCTGCCTCTTGATAGCTCGCGTCGGCCTCGAAAAATTCTCCGTAATCGGTTCTGATTGCACTCGATTGAGTTCATATCCATGCGGGGCTTCAACGTTTGGTGTAGCATGAGTATCGTGCCCGTCCGATTCTTGTTGTCGCTGTGCCATGCGCTTTGAAAATGGAACTCGATCACCAGAACGTAGGCTTCCTCCCTTGCGGTACGTCGTCCTTGTGGACCTCCTCAACCCCATCCCTGGTGCCATTGGGAGAATTGGCATATCGTCAGAGCTGCCCTGTCCTCCATTGCAACCACTCCGGGATTCTTGTGCGAATCTTTGAACGGCCCGAGTAGGATCCTTGACCAGGTCGTCAAGCCTTAATTCAGGGCTTTGGAATCCACCACTGGATCGCTTACTCCCTAACCGTTCAGCACCATCCACGTAGCCAACAGCACCTTGCCCGCCCGAATTGTCTATCTGCCGACTGAGCATGGATTTTCTCCGATGTAGTGAGTCAGAATCGCTTCCTTTCGAGTCGCCTTCGGCTGTGAGATGGGATTCTCCTGACCTCCGCCTGATTGATTGTACACGTTTTTCCAGAAACGACTTGAACTCACTCGGAGCCAACTCGGGGTGAACGCCCGCGGGAACCCAGAGAAGTCTCGAAGGGTCATTCTCGTCGTCATCTCCTGTGGGCGCGATGACTGGCATCGCAGAAAGTCCCATCGGTGGCATATCGGGATCAATACTGTTACCTACGTCCATAGACATACGCCGCAGAGCTTGTAGGTTGCTTAGTTCCTGGGCAATATCTTTAGGGTTATCGATGTTCGTGAGAGGAAATTGAGATCCAGATGCATCAGCCTGCACGTCGCGCAGAGATGGTGCAGGCGACCCTGTCAAATGAGAGGTCTCATAATGTCTACTGCCTCGGCGGTTTGGCGATGGTACGTGTAAGGTGTGCGATTTTCTAAGAGAGGTCGGATGGTCTTCGTAGGACTCGTGTGAGCTAGAAGGCTCATCTGAAAGTGAGCGGATCAAGGGTCTGCGAGGGTCGGGATCGGACATTGGAGACGGCCGATGTATGTGTTCGTGATACGACGAGCCATCCATGAAGCTTAAAGGGCGACCCCCGCCCTCGGAGCCCGAGTCATCCTCCTCTCCGTATAGTGTTCCTATGGCTTCTGTGACATGATGGCTTGGATCCGAGATAGATAGTTGATTCGTATGACCGCGTCTGCCGCTGTAAGTACCCGCGGCTTCGTCGCGGGTTCGAGAGGGGTTCTATTAATAGAAGACAAGTTAGGGTTCGGGAGATCAACGTGGGACAACTAGAAATAGAGAGCTGGGCAACTCTCGGTCGTTGGAAACATGCTGCTACTCATTGGTTTCTGGCATTTCCTGACGCACTCACCATCATCAAGAGCAGACTGGAGAATTTTGAACAAGCACCTCCAATGCCTCTAGACCCTTCTCTCTCTCAGCTGCGAGCTCCAACAGCCAACGCTTCTTGCCCAGAAAACGGCCTTCTTATCATAAACCAAAGGGGCAGTGTGCGATGCTGACCTCGACGCCGTGCCTAGTCGACTGATCGACAACAGGGCGGCGAAGAGAGCGCCTCCTAAGCCCAAGCCTAGTAATCGATCAGGTTCACCGTCGCATGAAGAGTGCAAATCGTGTAGCGAGACTTGTCTTTGCTCGAATCGCGGGCAGGAGGCGAGTATCACCGGCGGCGGGGAGTAGGCCGATTAGAAGGCCTGTCTGGAAATGCAACTCGAATGGGTGTTGCTTGGATGAGGCGAGGTGCACCAAAGGGGCTGTCACCTGCAAGAATCGGTGGATGTCAGCGGTGCGTTGCTGAAGGACGAAATTTAGTCGTTGTCTGTCACGATGGAGTTGAAGTAAGCCATGCGGTGAGGCTGCGACGGGAAAGACAGCCAGTGTTCATGGGTAGCACGAGCAAAATACTAGACTGACAACATCATCATCCTTGAAAGCCAAATTGAAGGATGAGCGACAGCCAGCACGCACTGTCAGAGTGAAGTCGGGTAGGGTCTGAGTGTTGCGCCGCCATGAGCAATGCTCCAGACCCAAGCGAATCACGGTGTGCCGGCCGGCTTGGGCCTTGATAGCCCCTCTCTCGCAGAATCACGGTGTTCCGGGCATGTCACGTGTACATATGTCTACATAGCTACCTGTAGCAGGGCAGTTGCCAGTTCAGCACTGAGCTGCTTGCAATTCCCCCCGAAATGACTGATTTCAGTGATTTTAACATGTTTTCGTCTTCGATGCTTTAGCGCCGAGTGCCCCACAACTTACAAGCAGCCTACAGTAGCGTCTTATGGAGGTGCTCAACTTTCATCAAGAGGGCTTGAAGCGACATCAAACGTGTCGATTGTGACTGGGCAACTCGGAGCAGCCACTTGAACACTGCATCTGCCGTATCCCACGCGATATTTGCTGAATTCGGCTGAGAACGCCCGCGACAGATTGAGAAGCACAAGTTGGAGGCTGCCGCTGTCGCCAGCCGGCACTCGTCCAGCCATACAGGACCGTCAGGACGAAGCAGGCCCCACCCATCGGCAGCGCCAGGTCATCACTTCATCACTTCCCATCACTTGGCAGTCAGCGGCCAGGCAGTGCTCTCAGACGGGAGCCGCAACTTCGTCTCAAAGGGGACTAGCTCCGCCTTCAGACGTGCTCACTGCTCAGTGCTCACTGCTGCCATGAGGCCCATGACCCAGAGCCAGCCCCAGACCCCATTGTCTTCTGCTCTCTACTAGGTTGTGTTGACTCCGGGAAATCATCTCCATCCAGCCTTGTTTGCTTGTCCAGACCGCGAAAAGCACGCCTCCTTTGACCGCGGTCCATCATTTTCTCGTCGCCCTTATCCGCTCGATACCCGTTCCATCAACATACGGACCGCCTTCACGTTCATCGCTGTTCTGACATATCAGCCGTCGTTTTTTTCGAGCGTTCAGATTGTTCAGCTGGGAGCGCGGTCGACAAAATTAGGATGGCTGCTGTGAGTCGCTGTCCCCAAACTTATCCTATGTACCCCATCCCCGTTGGCTGTACATAGCTGGCAGCTGGTAGACTCTGGGTAGTCGCTTGTGTTACACGACGACTTTATTTATACCAGGCTACCATTCTATCACCTTTCCTTTTCTTTCATAACCCATTTCATCCCCTTCCTCCCCTTTTCCAAGTGCCCCATCATCAGACTGGATCTTCAGCTTCGCGTCGCAAATTATCATCACTAGCATGGTTATTACACGCTCCACCATGAGCAGCCGTTCTGCAAACACAAGAGGCACTCGGTCATGTTTGGGACAAACTTCGTCTAGAAGAGGCACTAATCAGTCTCAGCCACGCCCTTATAATAACCAAGGTTATCTTCAAAACGGTGGCAGTGCTTTACCACCAGGCGCTGCGCCGCTTCTACCGAATCAAGGACGAGTTATTCAGACTGGGCCTATGCGGGTTCTGTGCATCGCAGATGTCCGGGGTATGACGCTCCGACGGAACTGATGCGACTGAAAGAGTCAACTATAGTATACTGATCTCTGATGCATACAGGAAACCTACGCTCATTGAATGAGCTCGCCAAGCAAGCTCGCGCGGATCACATTATCCACACGGGCGACTTTGGTTTTTACGATGACACGTCGCTGGACCGAATCGCGGAGAAGACTCTGAAACATGTCGCCCAATACTCTCCGCTGATTCCCGAACCCGTCAAGAAGGCGATCCAACAAGGAGGTAACGGACCCGTCAAGACCC
This sequence comes from Claviceps arundinis, assembly GCA_018360175.1. Taxonomy (NCBI): domain Eukaryota; kingdom Fungi; phylum Ascomycota; class Sordariomycetes; order Hypocreales; family Clavicipitaceae; genus Claviceps; species Claviceps arundinis. The sequence goes on from SRPS01000012.1 coordinate 106,747, forward strand.
GATTTCCTGCCAGCGACCTTCCACTTTCCGAGCTCCCTCTACTGCTCAGCGGTGAACTGAAACTGGATGTCCCTGTCTACACGGTCTGGGGAGCTTGCGAAGATGTCCGTGTACTGGAGAAGTTTCGTTCCTCGGAGTACAGGGTGCCAAATCTGCACATCATCGATGAAGCCCGGTCGATGTTGCTTGAAATCGGTGGCGTCAAGCTCAGACTACTAGGTCTTGGTGGTGCGGTCGTAATGCACAAATTGTTCGACAATGGCGAGGGCCGCACGACTATTGCCGGGGGGCAGGGGACCATGTGGACAACTCTGTTGCAGATGGGCGAGTTAATAGACACTGCGCACCGTGTCTACGATCCCACCGAAACACGAGTCTTCATCACACATGCTTCCCCCGCAAGGGAAGGTATTCTGAACCAGCTTTCTGTTGGGCTGAAGGCCGACTTTTCCATCTCTGCCGGACTGCATTTCCGGTATGGCAGTTCTTACAATGAGTTCAGCGTGAACCCCACTCTGGACCATTATCGTGGCAAGTTGGCCGCTTCAAAGGCTTCCTTCAACGATGTGTGGGAGACCGTCAAAGGCGAGGTTGAGCCAGCTATCGCGCAGAATGAAGCTCAACAGAATCTTCTCAGGAACGCCCTGCAACTCGTTGAGAAGATGCCTTCGACGGCTGCTGGGGGTAATCCTTTTGGAGGTCCGGTTACTGGCCAAGCTGCCTTGGGTCAGGTTGACGAGAGTGCTTTTAAGAACATGTGGAATTTCAATCTTGCAGACGCTGCATTTGGCTATCTGGTCTTGGAAATCCAGGATGGACGTATTGGCACTGAGATGCGTGCGCAGGGCTTCAACTTTTCCCACCGTGGCGCCAAACAGCAGCCAGGTTCCGCCCCCGCTGTCACTGCCAGCGCTTCTTCACCTGCAGTCACTGGCCCTGCTTCAGGTACTCCCATTGCTCCGGTCGCGCCCGCACAGGTACCCGCAGCGTCTACAGCGTCCGCAGCCAGGCGGCCGCTGTCCACGCAGCCAATTAAAGGTGCCGGCAACACCGCTCCAGCACCTGGTCCTGTTAAGCCGGTTACGCCTCAGCTGCACCCAGCGACCAAGGCCGGCCCCAACACGAAAGACACCGAGAAGACTGTGACTGTTCCGAATGGCTCTGCTAATGGCCCGGCAAATAGCCCTGCTCACGTCCCTGCTAATGGCCCTGCAAATGGCTCCGAGCCTGCTTCCTCTCCGCCGTCCAAGACTGCCGCTTCTGACATCATTGGCCTCTTCATCATGAACGTGAACAGCGACGAGCAGTGTCGTGGTTTATTCAACGACGTTGACAAGGGCAAAATTGCCAAAATTGAGAAATGGGGGGCCCTGAACAAAGTTGTTCAGTTCAAGACAATCGAAGACCGGGATGGTGCTCTATTGCGAGTAGCCGAAGAGAACAAGACGCGCACTCAGGAAGATCGAAGCAGACCTCTGGTCAAGGTCTTCCAACATCGCGAGGGGAAGCCTTTCAGCAATCGCGGAGGAGCCGGCACCTGGGGAGGCAACGCCAGGGGCGGTGCCACTGGTGGCGGCTATCGCAATCCGGGAGCTGCAGGGACAGCCAGTGACTCCGACAGCAACCGACGTGGCGGACGAGGTGCCCGAGCCGGACGCGGAGCTGATCGAGCACGAGGCGGTCGTGGCCGTGGCGGCTTAAAGGGAGAAGGGGGTGCTCCAGCTCCCTCAGGGATCACACCGACACCAGCCGAATGAGATCTCTAATCACGGCCAGCCGTCTCAAGTGGCTTCTTGATCCTTTGGGTCATCATGCTTCGCTTTCATCACAACTCTTGTGGCAATCAGGGCACAGGTCACTCGCCGCTTGAAGGTATTTCTTCTGATCGCATGTTCTTTACACTCCGGGGCCAGGGTAGGGGGAAAGGAAAGGGAGATGGGAGCCGCCGCGTTGTTATTGAGGGTCATTGGTTGGGGAGCTTTACTGTGCCAGTGTACTTTAATGAGAGATTAAGCCCGCCCAGGAGCCGACCTCACAAAACGGGCCCGCCTCCCCACGTCTTTATGTTGTTCAATTTACTGTTTTTTTCCTCGGAGTTCTAACTATCCACCTTGTACATTGATACTCTTATTCTTTTGTGGGAGTGATGTTTGATTAGTGCTGAGAGTACCGAGAATGAGAAGAACACGTAGCATCTATGAATTCAACGAAATAGGAGAAGAGAAAGCGGGAAGCGGTCTCTTCACCTTTGAAGACATAACTCAGGGGGGAATTCAGGACTTAGAAGTCAGAACCCATGGAGACTGGCATTATCTGTGACATTTCTTGTTCCAGCGTGATTTGATACATGAATTATTATACAGTTTGGCAAAATACCAACCCCCCCGTCACGGTAGCAAGTGAGTAAATTTCCCATTACAGCTCTTCTACAGCGGCTTAATCCCTCTATGGATGGCCGCAATCCCACCCGTCAAATCCTCATACCCATCTCCCGCTACCTCAAACCCAGCAGCAAGAATCATATCACGAAAAGCGTCCTGGCTAGGAAACCTATCGATACTCTCCACCAGATATTGGTAACTATCCCTATCGCCAGCTACCAACTGCCCAATCATGGGAATCGCACTATAGGACCACCGCTTATAAACAGCGTTGAAAAGAGGATACTTGTCTACTTTTGAGAACTCCAAGCAAGCAAACACGCCGCCGGGCTTTAATACCCGGTGGGCCTCTCTCAAGGCTGCGGGGATGTTGGAGAAATTCCGTATACCAAAGGAGACGGTGTATAAGTCGAGCGAGTTGTCTTTGATCTGAGGAGGGAGGACCTCAGCGTTGGCTTCGAGGAAGGATAATGAGGATTGGTAGGAGGCAGGGAGGTCGAGGGAGCGTTGCTGTCCGACGGCAAGCATGTCGGGGTTGATGTCGGAGATGGTGATGTGGACGTTGGGGTTTCCGTTGCGGGTGTTGGCATGGTCGAGGATGCGGAAGGCGATGTCGCCGGTGCCGCCGGCGACGTCGAGAACGTGCTGGGGTTGACCGAGGGGTGTAGTTGCTCCGGGGTTGAGAGAGGAGACGAAGTGGTCCCTGTTGAAAGTTGGTTAGGTTAGGACGCACAAAATAGAGCATGGTATATTATCTCCGCGGCTTTGTTTGTATTTCTAGGTGTCGTTGTGTGTTTCTCTCTTGCGAGAGGTGAGGAGGTAAAGGGGGGGGGGGGGAGACATGTGATGTGATGGACGTACTTCCACAGTCTATGTATGCCTAGAGACATAAAGTCGTTCATCTTGTCGTATGATTCGGCGACGCTTGAAAAGACTCCCGCGACACGTTTTTGCTTCTCACTCTCGGTCACGGTTTCACGGCCAAAGTGTGTTTCGCGATCGGCTGTCGGCGTGCGCTGCGACGTCTGCTGGCATATGGGGCTGCTTGCGCTGAAGGGACGGATCGTGTTTGCGCGATGCAGACATCTTGATGGCTGGAAGGCCTTTGCTGTGCAGCTCCGTAGAGCTCTGCAGGCTACCATGTTGATGTGATGCGAGACGACACCTCAGAGAAATTGGTACTATGGCAAGGAATACTGAACGTTAATGAGGCTTTTGATGCGGGGTGTGAACTTGTGAGGTCTGGTTTGTGTCGGTGGATATGTATGAGGATTTACGTCTCGTCGGAGGAATGCGTTGGTCGCAAAATCAATGGCGTTGAGTTGGAACTCGGAAGTTACGCCACAATTGGGCAGTACAGTAGCAAGAGTGTGGCGTAGATACTAGTACTCCGTATGCAACAGAGAAGGAGAAACCCAAAAGAAAAAATAAGGGGCAAGAAAAGCAAAAAGAAGATGGAAAGAGAATGTCAGGCTAAAAGACGGAGACACGGCCCTTGATCAACACTTCAGCAGGCCTAGAAACCTCTATTTCTTCTGATGACGTGCCTTCTGACGAATCCGTAGTTTCTGCGTCTCGAGCCCGGGCCTGCTCGCGTCGATGAGAAGAGAGTGCTTGAACGTATTCGTACACCCGCAGTTTCAGAAACCAGGCAATGATGACACAAAGTGCAATGATCCCTAGGATGAGGAGTGCTAGGTTTCCCGCCGGAGATACCATTCTGCCCCGTCTTCTCTGGCCAACTTGTGGCTGCGAGTAGCCTGCGAGACCCGCCGGATCGAATGGGGAAAAGCAGATGCAAATTAGATGCGAGATCGGGATGGCAGGTGAGCTGGAGATGATTCGAGAGGCAAAAGTTTTGAAGATATCATTCGCACAATTCACGTCACTGCCAATTGTGATTATCATCATCAACGGTTTGTGCAGCTGTGCGCATAGAAGGCTGCCAGTTGCTGCCGGTGTTGATGCCATAGTGGCAGCTGGCAACAGATAGGTACATAGTTGAGGGTATGTAGAAGAGAACATTCTTAGCCAACATGTAGGTAGGACGTGCCTTGGAAATTTGAAGATGCCGCGTCACGTCTTTTGTTGTCGTCGATATGGGGTAGGTAACAGGTTACAGAGTCTGGAGCTCGGCTCAACAAGCAGCCAAGGCGCATCTTGTGCCGACGCCGACACGCGGCTTCTGTCGGCTCAGACCATCGTCAACCGGCGTCATCAGCCAGAGCCGTGGCCTTGCTTTGCCTTCCGTTCCGTGACAATCAACGATGCCGCAAGAAAATGGGGGTTTCTTTTCGGCAGCAATCGATTCCGATACCACGCCCTTCCGCACAATTTCCAATCTTCGTTCAAGGCTCTCGGTCGATCCTAAAGCATTTCTTTCTCACTAAGCTGCCATGGAGCGTGTCCTACGAAGTCTCCCGCTGCGAAGGGCAAGCGCTTCTGTTACCAAAACCGTCTGCTTGGCTTCACCGATACGGTCTGCCAGCAGTGTATCTCAGCGACCCGATTCTCCCCACGTATCATTTCCGGGCGCGGTAAAAAGCGCCTTTGCCAACTCACTCAGCTTCGAGCATCCTGGAACATACGATGCGCTGTCAACATATCGGGTCGTTGACCAGCACGGCATCGTGGTCGACCCGTCCTTTTCGCCCGATATACCGGACGAGACGGTGGTGAAGCTCTACCGAGATATGCTGTACATTTCCATTATGGACCTGATCATGTTCGATGCTCAACGGCAGGGCCGTTTGAGTTTCTACATGGTCAGCGCTGGCGAAGAAGCGGTTAGCGTGGGAAGTTCAAGTGTTTTGGATCCCGAGGACCCCGTGTACTGTCAATACAGAGAGCAGGGATTCTTCAAGGAGAGGGGAATGACGACCAAGGAGTTCATGTCGCAACTGTTTGCCAACAAGAATGATCCTGGGAGGGGAAGGAATATGCCAGTTCATTACGGCAGCAAGAGACTGAACATTGTGAGTTAAAAACATGCAAAGCGTCAAGGACTTTACTTCTAGACGCATCCAATGAGAAAGAAACTTCGTTTGCGTGATTTTCACCAGCTTTTGCAAATAAACAACTTACATGACTTTCGCTCAGCATACCATCGCGTCGACTTTGGCAACTCAAATTCCGCAGGCGTCTGGCGCAGGATATGCACTCAAGATACAGAAGCTGCAAGATCCTAGCTCCAAAGCCAAAGTAGCAGTTTGCTTCTTCGGCGAAGGCGCGGCAAGTGAGGGCGACTTCCACGCTGCCATGAATATTGCCGCCACAAGATCGTGCCCCGTTGTCTTCATCTGCCGCAACAACGGATACGCCATCTCCACACCAACTTTGGACCAATATCGCGGCGACGGTATCGCCAGCCGCGGCATAGGCTACGGCATTGACACGGTCCGCGTCGATGGCAACGATATTTGGGCTGTTCGTGAGGCTGTCAAGAAGGCCAGGGAAATGGCACTTCAAGACGACGGCAAGCCCGTCCTCATAGAATGCATGACCTATCGCGTTTCGCATCACAGCACATCAGATGATTCGTTTGCCTACCGCGCTCGCGTCGAAGTAGAAGACTGGAAGAGGCGCGACAACCCTATTACGCGACTGAGGAAGTGGATGGAAGCCAAGGGCTGTTGGGACGAGGCCAAGGAGAAGGAAGCACGGGATAGCTTGCGAAAGGAAATCCTGAAGGGATTCTCGGAAGCGGAGAAGGAGAAGAAGCCTGCAATGCGGACCATGTTTGAAGATGTCTACGAGGAACTGACGCCTGATCTTCAGGCACAGATGTCGGAGCTTCGTGAGATGCTGGACAAGTATCCCGATGAGTATGACGTTTCCGAGTTTGAGGGCGGCAAAGATTCACTCAAGGCCTAGGGAACTGGCATGTGTCTTTTATAGAATCATTGCTGACACAGCTCATTGTGAGCAATCGCTCGACATTGCCAGTCGTCTGATAGTGACGCGTGACGGTGTGAGAGACGGAGAGGCAGCGGAGCGAGTGATGAATTGCGTGTTGCGTCACGCGTGAAACAACAGCAGAGGCCTTGGCATTCCAATCAATGGCGATATGCGCGCCTATTCAATGGACTATGCCTTGGCTATCTCTCGGTACATACTATGTATAATGTAGGTACATATGTAGTTAGTGCGCGTGCGTGCGTGAGGGAGTCGAGATAAAGAAAGGCCTTGTAACTTGTTCTATTCCTCTCTTCGCACACATTGTCTCGTCGAATCCGAGAGGTCTGTTCCGGTATGTACCACATGTGGCAGCGTCACCACTATCTGCCAGGCCGCAAGCACGCCAAACCGAAACCGGGCTGGCCGGCCCTGAGCGGATGGCGACCCGTAGATTGACGTAGATTGATGAACTAAACATAAACAGTTGTACATACATACATTATTACTACATACAGAGTGAGACAGAGAGTGGGTCAATGATATTATCATAAGCGACCGTAGAATGGCAAGCGTAAGCGTGGACGTGGACGTGGACGTGGACGTGCCGCTTGCACTGCGGTGGGCCGAACTTCACCTCTTGTCACCTTGGACCTTTGACCCGTCCGCACTACGCAGATCCCCTTTCCGGCTCGCCGCTTCGCTACAAGCCTACAACAACTCCACGACCTGATGCCCGACTTGCCCCGACTTTGCTTTCGTCCATGACACCGCTGATTGTTGCTGCTGCTACTGCCCACGACATTGCTCCTCGTCCACCGAATGCCCGTCTGACCATCGTCCGCTGCACGACCGTAAGCCAGGCGTCGTGAAGCAAAGCGAAAGGCGAGCCGACAATTACTCCGAGGATTCCGCGCTGTCCTGCGTTCTATAGCGTCTTATCACTCACTAATCACTATTGCCGCCAAGTTCCAACCACCGATCGCGATTCGCAGCCAACGACACATCGGCCGAAGCCAACGCACGAGCTCTAGTACCTAACAACAACCAGAAAACCCCGACCCCTTTGCCAGCCCTACATCTACATACATATCTGGATTGACACACAACACACGCCGTATTTTCCAGCTACACCCCTTCGTCGTTGTATCTCAGCGAGCCTGCGCCTGCCCTTCTAATGGCGTAGTCCGGGCATGGCAGAACGAACATTGGCAGGTGACCACGAAGTGCGACTTGCCTCGTCGACATCGACTACCTCCGCTGCTGCGACTGCCTCCACCATCACGCAAAGGTAAGGAAGCCAAGTCATTGTCCTTTTATTCCATTGCCTTGTTTCGTGTCTCTTTTTCCAGAACGTGTCGTCTTGCTGTCGCGTGCGCCTCCACGTCGATCGATGACTCGACTTCCATCCTTGGGAAGGGACCTCGCAGAAGTTGCCTGCCATTTCCTATCCGTCTTTTCTTAGTATCACATATTTGGCTGCTTCTTTGCATCTGAATCACCCTCAGTCGGAAGACATTGCCCCCCCCCCCCCTCCCCGCGTGCCCTTCCATAAATACATGCATGACCGTGGAGGCGACTTTTGGCTGAAGCGACGGCGTCTGGGTGCATCTGGGTGCATGCAATCCTCCGGTCAAAGTCAGCCATAACGTCATACTCCCTTTTTTACCTTGCATCCCCCTTTTTTCACGCTCTCGGTCCCTATTGTTCGCCCTGCACGTTATCTGCTCTGCACGTTCTGCAATCTGTTCTGTGCATTGAATTGGGCCTTTATCTCTTCAGCACTCGGGATCATTTGCCTGAAGCACCATCGACGCAACGCTTGCACCTATTCCTCGAAACCGCCAGACTGCAAGCACCACTCCATTTGATGATGTCTGAGGAAATCACTTCATGATACCGTCGTCGAAACGGCCCTGAATGAGTCCAAGTCATCTTGATCCCATGCATCATACCGTTCAGTACCCTTCGCAGTCGAGTGACACCTCTGTTCATCCAGCCCTGGTTACCTGACTCAACAGTCGTCTCTCTTCAGTTTCGGATCTTCTACTGCTTTATACTTTCGCCATCGTTTCGCCTTTCTTCATCTTGCATCCTTCAGATGCTCGAGTCTCTTGGACTCTTTGTTAATTCATGTCTTCCAGAGTAACTCGGTCCTCGGCACGACAAGCTGCGAGCCAGGCAGCCCAGCCTGCGGGTTCTTTAGCTCATCACTTACCTGGTGCAACGTCAGGCGCCGGTCCAGCTTCGATATCAACTTCTACTGCCACGGGTTCGAGGCTCGATCGAAAACGCAGACCGTCTCCTACATCTCCTCTCGATACAACACCTTCCTCCTCTACGCATCATAGCGGTCAAGGGCGACGGTCCAAGAGACCCAAGATCACCGAACAATCTGCCCCAACTGCTTCAAGAAGTCGACGAAAGGGAAAAATGCCTCCTGATATGGACGAAAATGAGTACGTTTTAGGGTGGTGTCCTCTACGAGGTTCCTGATACTTTTGAACATGGCCCCTCAACTTGCTACATAGATGCGTTGGCAATGAACTTGGCTTTAACGGCTAATCCTGAACTCGACAGTGCTCAGGCTTCGTCGCCTAATCTCCGGGGAGTCATTGCCCAGACTGCCACCTCGAGCAGAAAGCCTAGTCGCAGCAAGAAACCTGCAGTAACACCCGCTCCTTCAACAAGGAGATCGAGACGGCATGGTGGCAGTGCTGTCGATGAGGATACTACCATGACGGAATCTCACGTGAACGATGAACCAGAGACGGCACCCTCACCGGCGGTTGAGGCCCCTGTGGAAGACAACAGTGAGGTTCACGGTGAAGATACACACGATAATGACGTCCGTTTCGGCGAGCAGGATGAAGACGATGACGATGATGACGATGACGACGACGATGACGACGACCCATTCGGTGGCTTTGGGGGCGCTGGTGGAACCGTTGCTGGGCTCTCCAGCACTCTCCGAGCTCTGACAGGGATGATGTCTGGTCTGACAGGCCGGCTCCGTGAGCTCTTGAACAACCTGAGACAGGACGATCTCTCGGTCCAGATCATAGCCCTGCAGGAACTATCCGAGATACTGCTCGTTTCCAATGAGGACAACCTTGCGGGCCACTTTTCTCCGGATGCCTTTGTCAAAGAGCTTGTCGCTTTGATGAATAAGGAAGAGAGTCCAGAAGTCATGCTGCTGGCATGCAGATGTCTGGCGAATCTCATGGAAGCTTTACCAGCAAGCGTTGCGAATGTGGTGTACGGAAACGCCGTGCCTGTTCTATGTTCAAAACTTCTCGAAATTTCATTCATCGATCTCGCAGAGCAGGCTCTGAGCACCCTGGAGAAAATATCTTCAGAGTATCCCTCCAGCATCGTTCGAGAAGGAGGTCTGACCGCTTGCCTTTCCTATTTGGACTTTTTTGCAACCAGTACTCAAAGAACCGCTGTGACCACAGCTGCCAACTGCTGTCGCAATATTCCTGACGACTCGTTCCCTGTCGTGAGAGATGTGATGCCTATTCTACTCAACGTCCTCGGCAGCAATGACCAGCGGGTCGTGGAACAGGCGTCGTTGTGTGTGTCAGGAATCGTCGAGAGTTTCAAGTATCAGCCTGCCAAGATTGAGGAGCTGGTCAGCGTTGATCTATTGCGAACTGTCCTGCGACTTTTGGTTCCTGGAACCACGAATCTAATCGGATCAAGTATTCATACGCAGTTCCTCCGTATTCTCTCTTTCACGGCACGAGCGAGTCCGCGTCTTTCGGCCGAGCTTTTCAAATTGAATGTTGTGGAAACATTGTACCAGATGTTGACTGGAGTATCCCCTCCAAGTGGCATGGATGACGTGGCGGCCAAACTAGACAGCGTCGTGGTAATGCAAGCTCTGATCCACCGGCCAAGAGACCAAATCGTGGAGACTCTCAATGTCATATGTGAACTACTCCCAAGCTTGCCACGCAAAGCTGACCCAGTATATGGCGATTTCGTTGAGGCAAAAACCTTGAATGAACCAATCCCCTCACCGTCTGGGCGGGAAAAGAGTCGACGCAGTCCGAATGACAAAAGACTTGAGCTTTTGGAAGGCTGTAAGCCCGAGGTTCGCCGCTTTGCTCTCATCATCTTTCCAACTTTGACAGACGCCTTTTCCAGCACCGTCAACCTGAGTGTGCGACAAAAGGTACTCATGGCGCAGCTCAAGATGTTATCTAACCTGGACGAGGCTATTCTGTCCGAGGCGTTAGTTTCTGTGCCTTATGCGTCATTTTTGGCCTCCATTCTCTCACAACAAGACCACTCATCACTTGTGATGCTTGGCCTGCAGGCTACGGAACTTCTCGTTAGCCGTCTCGAATCCATCTACCGATATCAGCTATATCGCGAAGGCGTCTTTCACGAGATAGGCAAGCTGGCAAATTACGAAGACCCTGTCGATTTGAAAAAAGATGATACTAGTGAGGAAGAAGAGGATGGGGACGAGGAGGACCACGGAGAGGAGGACGAGGAGGAAGGCGATGGAGATGAGGAGGAGGAAGAAGAGGAAGAAGAGGAAGAGGTAGAGGAAGAAGGAGTAGCAGTAGGAGGAGAAGACGAGGAGGAGGAAGTAGAAGAGCAAGAACAATATGAGTATGAAGAAGAAGATGAGGGGGAAGGGGAAGAAGAGAATGGGGCAGACAGCAAAGGAAAAGGGAAAAAAGGCCACCCCGGCAACAAAAAGGCGAAATCCTCCGCTACAGGCCAAGCCGATGTCCAGTTGCAGACTCCGTTTCTTACAGCAGGTGATGACGAGGACGGGGATCAGGACGAGGGAGAGGGTAACGAGAAAGATCATGCCCCAGACGCGGATGCGTCACCCGCAAGCTCTGGCTTCTCTACTGTCTCTGTCGACATGCCGGCCCGCCGGCACATGATCGACAATAAGTCTCTCAGGTCTCGCATACGAGAGGTTGCGAAAACGTTCCTCGAGACTCACGAACAGGGAGATAAAGCGAAGTCCATGAAAGAAAAGGCCAGCCTCACGTTGTCTGAGTTGTCAAATCTTGCCGCAGAACTTGAGGAACACTACCTGAACCGTGCGACAGCTTCTCTGGGCGGAGTCAAAGACACAGAATTGCTGGCCAAGCTGGCACGTTATTTCGACACGGATATGCTCGAAAGTGTCACCAGCGCGGAGTTGCTAGCATCTGGTCTGGTACAGACCTTACTTGACATATTTAGCAATCCCGACGAGCAACTCGCGCGATCAGCCCAATCAACTTTCCTCGAAGTTTTCATGGGCTACTCGCTCAAGTCGAAGCGGAAGACGGCAACGGCTGACTCGCCTTCCACCCCCTTTAGCGTTTTGGTACACAAGATGCAAGATCTGCTCAGTAGGTCCGAGCACTTTGAAGTTCTCACAGTACATCACAATGGTTCCGATGGCAACCGAAGTAGCCCTGCTTCTATGCTTGGCAAGCAAATCCGACTTCGTCTTGTGGCGGATGATGAGTCCAACATTCCTCGTCCTTACCGAAATATTATGGTGTCTATACATGCCATTGCCACTTTCAAATCTCTCGATGACTACTTGCGACCTCGCATCAGTCTCGCGGAAAGACCAGCTATTAGTCGCCGAGACGGACTTTCCAGAGCCCTTGCCGCCGTTGCCGGCATGGGTGGATTGCAATTTGGCAGTGCTGCAACGGTGGGTGGCGCTCGACTCGTGGACAGGGCGCCGTTTGGATCTATCCCCCCCCCTCCCCCTCCCCCTCCTGGTACAAACGATAGCCCTTCGAACTCTCGGTCCACCCGAAGAAACATGAGCCGATCTCTCCCGCAGTCAACTGCTTCTGCCGATCCTCAAGATCCTTCTGCAGGACCCTCTCAAGGCAAGAGCGCACTTCGACGGTCATCGAGACGTCAGGCAGCATCTGCAGAGGAAACACCTCCAACTAGACCGCCGCCTACCGAGGAGGACAATCCCCCCCGTACGCTCGAGTGCGCAGATGAGAAGCAAATGTCGGACGATGAAAGTATGGAAGACGAGAGCGCACTGGATGCCATTGTCGGTGAGCTAGACGATGACATGGATGGCGGGGCATCTCTCGGCATGCGGCCCGATCCATCAGCCGTCAACATGGAAGTGGCCACCGGTGGACAGATTACGGCTAGAAAGGATGATGGAACCCGAGTTTCTACTCCCTCCGGGACCGCTGTATCTAACTTGCGTGCTGGCGGCTCTGCTGGCGCCCTGCCCGGGTTACTACCACCACCTCCTCCGCCTTCTGGACAGGGCACACCGACGCCGTCAGCATCGTCAGCCTCGAGGCCTGGCATGTCGTATTCTTCAGCCCTGCAGTCAGTTCCACAAGATTGGCATGTTGAGTTCAGCCTGGACAGCAAAGTGATTCCAAACGAGACGACTATTTATCGCGCCGTGCACAGCTCTACTTCCAGTCCTGACGAGCATGTGAGCCGCAGCATCTGGTCGGCTACCCATCCTATCAAGTTTCGTCGTGTTCCCGGACCTCCGTCTCCTGAACCTTCTTCTTTCGGAACCATTTCAGAGAGTGATGGTGAGACAGTCAACGGTATTCCTGTGTCATTGGCTAAGAATCCGACCACTGCATCCATCTTGCGGCTACTCAATATTCTTCACGACCTGAACGCGAATATAGAAGACGTCTTGGCTGAGAATAGGAACAACTCCATCAGCAGTATCAATGTTGAGCCCCTCTCTCAGTTTGTCAATACGAAGCTGACCGCGAAGCTGAACCGGCAGCTCGAGGAGCCTCTCATCGTTGCCAGCAGCTGCCTGCCGGGCTGGTCTGAAGATCTGGCTAGACTCTACCCCTTTTTATTCCCATTCGAAACGAGACACTTATTCCTCCAGTCAACATCGTTTGGATATGCTCGATCAATGGCGAGATGGCAGAGTGCCCAGGCTGAAGACAACCGCCGAGAGCGAAACAACATGGATCGGCCATATCTAGGGCGTCTCCAGCGGCAAAAGGTCAGGATCTCGCGACAAAAGATTCTCGAGTCGGCTCTGAAGGTCATGGACTTGTACGGTGCATCGCAGAGTATCCTCGAAGTAGAGTATTTTGAGGAAGTGGGCACAGGCCTGGGACCAACTCTCGAATTTTACTCGACCGTCTCGAAAGAATTCTCCAAGAAGAAACTTAAGCTATGGCGCGAGATGGATTCCGTAGGGCAGGCCGAGTTCGTCAGCGGACAGTTCGGTCTGTTCCCGCGTCCTCTCAACCAAGAAGAGCTTATGGCAGCGAACGGAGAGCGGATTCTTCACCTATTCAAAATGCTGGGCAAGTTTGTCGCGCGGTCCATGATCGACTCTCGCATTATTGACATTCATTTCAATCCTATCTTCTTCCGTATTGGAGACACGCCCAGCACTGGCATCAAACCGTCACTGGGAGCCGTCAAGGTGGTCGATCCTGGCCTCGCACGGTCCTTGAAGGCAATCAAGAAATTTGCCCTGGCAAAGAAGGAAATCGATGAAGACCCGAACCGGACTGCAGCACAAAAAGTGGCTGATGCGGAGTCGATTGTCATTGACAACGTTCGTCTTGACGACTTGTGTCTCGATTTCACACTGCCAGGATATCCGCATATCGAGCTGGAAGACAATGGTTCGCAGAAGAGAGTCAACATCGAGAACGTGGATAGGTATCTCGAAAAGGTCATTGACATGACGCTGGGCACTGGTGTACGCCCACAGGTGGAAGCCTTCCGCACTGGCTTCTCACAAGTTTTTCCATATTCTGCCCTTAGCGCTTTCACTCCTGACGAACTCGTGAGCCTATTTGGGCGAGTAGATGAGGATTGGTCTTTGGAAAGTAAGTCGTCTTCTGAAGAACTTTGACGCCCTTTGCATGATCCACAAAATAGCAACAGCTACTAATTTCATTGCCTTTCTCTAGCTCTAACCGACTCGATCAAAGCAGACCATGGCTTCAATATGGATAGTCGGAGTGTCAAAAATTTGCTGCAAACCATGAGTCAATTCTCGTTACCACACCGTCGCGAATTTTTGCAGTTTACCACTGGTAGCCCCAAGCTGCCAATTGGAGGTGAGCACGTTCGAGGAACATGAACTGTACATGGAAGACTCACTAATGCATTGGATAGGTTTTAGAAGCTTGACACCCATGTTCACTGTTGTGTGTAAACCAAGTGAGCACCCCTACACATCAGATGACTATCTGCCCAGTGTCATGACGTGCGTCAATTACTTGAAATTACCCGACTACACCTCAATTGAGACAATGAAGACGCAGCTTTTCAAAGCAATGAAGGAGGGTCAGGGGGCTTTCCACCTATCATGAGTCTCGGAGAAGTGTGTTGAAGTCGTGCGAGCTGCCAAAATCAGAGATACGAATCGACGCATCATTGTCCTGACGAGTTGTGTGTATTTCACGCCTTCTGCCGTCCTTGGCCAATGATGCCAAAGTGAGAATGCATTCCAACGATTCGTCTTGGAGGAGGATATCGAAAAAGGAGAAAAAAAGCATATCAAATGGATAGACAATCATTTTCATATGTCGCTATGAAGGAAGATCTCTGGCTGCAGCAGTACCGGCTGACAGCGATGGTTGTTATCGAGATCATGGGCACTGTAATAAGCGGAGAATGAAAATGAAACAAGAGCGAAGACCAAACAGAACAGAACTGGCATGAAGGTTAAAGGAATGATCAATGGGTTAGAAAACATGTGCGCTTAGTATTGGACGATATAATATTGACAAGCGACACTTTGCATGGAATGCGAGCTCTTGGTGATACTCAATGTGCTGCGGAGATTGAATGTGGGGGTGAAGGATTCGAATGTAGCTCGTGAAGACTAGTTGCATATCTCAGTAAGTGCGTAATGTCTATCCCTCATTGCTGATCAGAAGAGCTTCTCAGCTAACGACTTTGAGAGATGATGTGCCTCAACATATGAAGGGTTCATCGTGTCTTTTGCATATTGTCTCCAAAGCTGGAGTGAGCTGTATGCGGCACGTCTACGACCGGCGGACAGTTCTGGTCACAATATCTCAAGAGAAGTCTGAGGGGATGGCGGAAGAGAGGCATTTCATGTTGGCGGACATTGTAGCATCAACATAAGCATGTCCAAATTGGTCCTTTGATCCGGAGAGTTCAGTCGGGGAAGGGCTGCTCATGGATGGGACGATGACGGGTGACGACAATGAATGAGATTGTACAGCGTTGGCGTTTGATCAGAAAATACACCGTGCTCCCATTTGCAGGTGCGGTCAAAGAAAATTTCCAAAACATTCAATGTATGCTTTGTCGTACTGGATGCCAGAGTGTCTGGTCTTGCTGCGTATTGAGCAGGAGAGGGAAGGCCGAGTGTAGCCTCCTTCCTATAGGATAGTCAAGGTGGAGGATGAGCCGCTCATGCATCACGGTACCGACATTGATTATGTTCGTGAATCTGATCTACTGTGTGCCGTTTTGTGTCCGCGTGTGTTGTCGATTCTGCCTAGCACGATGTTCTGCCCAGTGTTTTAATTGTGTGCATTGTATAAACTAGATACATACTCAGGCGCCAGGTGAAGCACCGTTTCGGCAACTGTTCCGAGCCACTAGACCATGATAACCCGCTCGAACCAGATTGTTACATATGTACATAGTTTGCTCGGTATTGAGGTTACGCATCAGGCACTGCGATAATGAGATGCGGTGGCAAGTTAACGATGCTTTGCGCCACGAGAATCGCATTCTAGCTCGTCTCTGTCCATCCATTGACCAACCCAAACCACTCATGTAGTTCACCGCATAGAAAACGACATGACAAACGGTCCAACACATTCCTCGCTATCTCTTCCCCGCTAGCAAGCAAAGGACGAGTATTTAACTGTGGTACCTGTGACGCCTGGTTGACACTGGACTGTCAAGGGCCATGATTTACAGCCGTCTTGACTCTGTGCAGTCGGGCCTCGCGTGATGGAGACGATACAACCGTCACTTGTTGAGTGGCCTATCTTGTCGTACCCCTCCGATACGTAGGGAAGGGAAATCTTCCGTTGACCGCTACCTTTGGCGTTAGCGGGGGAAAATAATAGAACGGCAAGAGAAACAGGAGCTGCTTCAGGCAGAACGAATATGTCGACATCATGGACAGCATTGTAACCAAACTTACACCTGCAGGCAGCAGCTCTCATTCGCCCTGCCTTCCAACGACCGAGCATCCCGAAGACATGGCTTCGAGCGGACTGGCATATATATGCACGGTATGCCTCGAGGGTAGCGAGGGCAAAGGTGCCGAGGACACTGCTGAATTTCATCTTGTACGTATCAAGAACCTTGACGGCTTTGCTTTCGAAGAGGACTTGTTGGGGTGAAATGAAAGTAGAGGTGGGAGGAAGAAATGTTTCGATGTGGTGGTGTTTTTTTTTTTTTTTTTTTGGTGAGCGGCGTGAGGGAGAGCCACCTACTTGTTAACAGTTATACCTCGCGAAGTGAGCTGACACCTTCTAGGATACTGCCTACCTAGGCAGAGCAGAGCAGAGTAATAACATCCATATCTGCAGACCTCTACTCTAGTCCGTAGTCCGCTCAGAGTCCGCGGACTTTGGCAGCTTTCACTCTGCCATCGCCGCGTTGCCGTTCCTTCCGCAGTGAGGGCAGGAATATTCATTTTTATAGGGAGACCTCAGGGGCTAATAAAGCTTGATCAAGAACGTCTCACTGGCCTTGTGGATACTGCGCATCAGTAGGTAAGGCATTCTTCCGTGATGGAAGACTTGGTCCTTCTCTTTCGCAGGTTCAACTTGATATGTAGTGTAGGTACCCACGTACGTATGTATGTAATAAGTACAACTTGACGCTACGAATTTGGGAGATACTGTCACGAGTCACGACTCACACCCCTGTGATACTCCAGCCGTGAATGCCGTGCATCGCCCAGCGTTTCCCGGCACAGCTTTGCCGGCATTTGAGATTGCATCCAGGCACGTCGTCGGGGTCCCGGCAGGGAGTCAGAGGTCATGCTCCGTACCTTTTTTTGTGTACACACCTCCTAATGTACCTAGGTATCATGACAGGCGCCCCCGAGCATTCATTCAGAGGGAGAACATAGCTCTAGATATCCTTGTAGAGCCACGTTAGATTACGTATCGCGTTCTAAATTGACATTCATCAGGTCTAGCAGTGGTCTCAGATGCAATCAAGAGGAAGAGAGAAAGAAGGAGAAGATCGAAGCAATCCGGGGTTGCCGGCAATGAGGAAGAGAGAGGCTGTGTAGCCCCGGATCCGAACGAGACAGAGAGACGGAGAGATTCCTCATTCCTCACACCATTGCTCCTCCGATATAGGTGGAGGCAGAAGGCATGGGAAAGGATGGACTTGCTGGGATGTCAGTAGTTACACGGGGTACCGATCCGATCGGTTGGTCTAGACTCTAGACTCCGTGAAGCTATCCCGTTCCGTTCGCGTTATGTATCTCCTGCTCAAAGGGGTACATAGCGACTTGGAGCCTGGTTGCTCCGTGGCAGTTGAGGCTATATACCTCTGTGTAATGCGATGCTAATCTGGATAGTACATATGGACTTGATGGCTACATGCATATCTGTTCATCGATCGGGGACGAGTGAGAGTTTTTGTTTTGTTTGTTAGGTAGAACGTGGCTACGAAAAGATCTCCCCCTCGGCGCAAACCTCCTTCAGGTTTGCCTGATCACACACAGTAAAATATCTCACATAAGCAAAATCAGTTTCGATTCATGATGATGAATTAAGCTCCTCGGCAGCCAATACATATCGTCCTTCATACACATGACCCTTCTTCGCAGCTTCATTCGATAAACGTCGCGATAAGTACATACTGGGGGTATCATAAGCCCTTCCTTTCTTCTTTCTCCATACGATTCACAACGAACTTGAGCCACCACGTAAACTCTCGTCTAGCATACAACACTACCCCCTACTCTCTACACCTCTTCTCAAAGACCGTCTTTCCCTCACAAAGGCACCTCTTTTAGGCCACAACACACACAAGACCTCTCTTCACAAAGAAACATCCTCCTCATCCGAATCCCATATCTCAGGCTGCATAAGCGGGCCCTCATCCCTAATCAGACTCTCAGGAAGGAGCTGACTCTTCGTCAGGATCTGCGACGTGGAACTCAGAGATGACGGGAAGGGCAGAGAGGTAAGCGAGTCGGAGTGTGTAAGGAAGTGGACGCTATCGGTGAGCATAGAAGGCGTGTTAGGAAGATGCTGCGTCTGGTGAAGCGACGCGTGATGGGGTTGTGAAGGGGATTTGTCTGCTGTGGATGCCTGAGAGAGGGTGGTAGCTTGGGAGGGGAATATGCTTGGCTGGGGGAATGCTGGGGCGTTTGATGGCGGTTCTTTTCGTTGTGGTTCTTCTTCTTCTGGTTGCGGCTGTTTGGTAAGAGGCCCGCGCTGGGGCATCTGATCACCACCACCACCACCACTACCAGCGGGCGAAGATGCAGGAACCATGTCATCCGAGGTGGGCAGCTGCGTAGAATAGGCTATGTCGCTGTGTATTTGGGCCGTGACCTGCTGCGAGACAGTCATGCTGCCTGGGGGAGAAGAACCAGCCCGACGGGGGAGTCGATCCGAATCAGAGCGGCTATTTTCGTGCTTCGACACACTGTTCTGGAAATAGGGGGAGGTCTCCGCTTCTGCTGCTGCTTCTGCTGCTGCTTCTGATGCTTCTGTTTCTGCTGCCACGGCATCCTGCGAGGCTGTTCCAAAAAGAGCATGCCTGAGATTCCACAGCAGCTGTCCGACTACCGCAGGAGGAAGATACGAGTAGCGACCAATCTGGCCGTGAAACCAGCCCTCCTCTCGCATATCCTGCTCCTCGACAGGGTTATTGAGTTCGTAGACTTGCGAGGCGCGAAACTGCCAAGTTGGCTGAGAGCACGGTGCGGTCGAGGACGGAGCTGCTGAGGCTGCTGCTGCTGCGCACGGCGGAGAGGCTGACTGTCGTCGTCGTTGCTCCTCGCCAGGTTCAACAAGTGCCATGTACCGCAGGAGGTGGTTGTCCAAGAGCCAGAAGCGGACGACTTGCGAGGGGATTCGGAACGGAGTCGTCACGGCGAGGGTGTGTCCCGTGAGGAGGGGTCGCAGCGAGGCTGAGGAGATGGGCAGAACGATGTCAGAGCGTGCAGAGGGCGAGGGGAGAGATTGCAGCTCCGAGGCGGGCACGCGTTGGGATTCCCAGAGCTGGCTGGGCTGGCGGACGTGGTTGTGACTGGAAGGGGGGTGCAGTGGTTTGCGGAGGGGCTTGGACATTATTGCAGTCTCTGACGGTGACGATTCATCGCTATTGTCCTCTGTGACGTGCGAAGCTTCCATGGTTGGAACTGAGGCGGACATGGGCACTATTGCAGTCTTTGGCAATGACGGCTCGTCCTTCTCCTCCTTGGCGGCATTCCAAGCTTTCGGGACTACTTTGGTTGATCTTGGCGGCGCGGGCGCGGGCATAAGCAATGATGCAGACTTTGCGAGTGATGCATCGTCATCGCCATCTTCTACTGCGTGCGAAGCTCCTATATTTGTCTCACCCCCTGCAGGTAGCGGATGCTGCGTCTCTCCTTGCCCGTGTATTGAGGCAATCTCGCTCATGACAGCTTGAGTCTCGAAGCCCACCGCATATCTTGCATCAAACGTGTGCCCAGGTTTTTCTTCATCATCAGTCTCGCCAATTGTGACCATCTGGTAGATGCCTTCCTCGTCTTCGTCCGAGTCCGGTATTTCATACGACTCTGTGAGGGGAAGCTTCCGTGGCGATGGTGTCTTGCCCCGTCTTGACGTAGCCCCTACAAGAGACCCTTGACGCTGCGAGATCCTCCGTTTTGACGGCGTGCATAACGAATTCTGAGTCGACCTTGAAATGCCTCTGGGTGTGCCGCAATTGTTACAAGTCTGGCTCTTGCTCGGGGTCGTCCACGCTTCGTCCGTCGCGTACGAGTCCTGTATTTCAAACGAGGGCCGTCGTTCCGCCACCAGAGGCGATGCCGCGATACTATCTTGAATAACGAGTTCTTCTTCACGCAGCGGGCGCATCGGTGATGAGCCACGATTATTGAGAGGCGATTTCGGCACATCAGGGGCCCCGTATCGTTCCATCATCCGCTGTGACGGTGAAGGCAGGCCTTCCAGGGGAATATCGAATCGAATCGTTGTGCTGCGCTTCCTGGCTGGAGTCTGCGGGATGATGGAATTCTCCCTCGAGAGCATCTCTCCTCGGCACTCCCCTCTTGAGGACTTGTCTCCGAGTATCACAGAACCTTGGGCAGATGTGTTGTCGATCGGGCGAGATAATAACCCACGCCTCCCTCTTCCGGCGCTGGGACTTCCAGGCTCAGGCGCCGGCTCCGGCTCCAGCTCCCCCAGCCACGATAGGAACCCTTGCTCCTCATCTCCAGACCCCAAACCACACAGCTCCTCATCAGAATCCGCCACAAACGATTTCTGACGCCCAAGGAACTGCGTCAGCGTCTGCGTATGGAGTCTTGACGAAGGGGGGAGTTCCCCTAGAGTCGTCCGTCTAGATTCATCATTCTTCCTCCGTCTGGGTTTTTTCTTTGAATCGCTATTATCACCCATCGTTCGTCGTCGTTTTGAAACCTCCTTGGCAGACGCCCCTACGCGCTTTCGCCTCCTCGGAATGGGAGTCTCGTCGTCATCATCGATCGCCCGCGCTGGTTGTTCAGCCACATGCGGAGACGCTCTCGCCTTGGCAGGCGGCGCGTTTTCCTTGTCGTCGTCTTCTTGACCTGAGGAGGTATCGCTGTTTCGAATAACGTCATCTTCGTCGTCACTCAACACAATAACGTCATTGTCTTTGTTCTTCACGGGCGCAATGCCATCCTCCTCTTCACTCTCAGCAACAACATCATTCTCGTCCTCCTCGAAGCTGGATACAAAGTCAATCTGCGTCAAGGTTTGCTGCTTGAAGCTCTTGCGTGCTGCGCTTGAATATTTGAGCGTCGTCTTCTTTCTCCGCGAGGGAAACTGAACTTGCTGGAGGCGTGGGGTCGCGTGATAGACACGGCTGGGGGGAGGCACGCCCCGGGAGCGGGTTTCCGGAGCCATCGCCAAGAGATCTTTTGAGAAGGCAGAATGGATCATACAGATCCTGCGTATCTCAATGGTGTTGTTGTTGCCGCATTCTGAGAGGTGTCACAGCAGTGTACTTTGCTTAGAGGGCGCCGCTTGGTTGTTTGGAAGCCGTCGGTTGCAGAGAATATGTCAGACGCGTTAAGTGGTGAAGGGGTTCACGCACGGAAGTGGCGAGATTTACTCGGCGAACTGTTTTTGCCAAAATGCTCCACATTATCTCAGGATCCTTTGTACCTACCTAGGTACCTACCTCCTAAGTTTGTAACCTGTACACTGCCGACACCATTTTTCTAGGTATGTAACATTTCCAAATTCATTCTTCTACGACCCCAAGTACCTGTTCATTTAACATCACCAAACTCATCAACGTCGCACATCATGATGGGACCCTCGACCTGCAATAAACTTTACCGTGCTGATAGCTGCAGAAGCTCTTGGCAAGGCTGATCATCAACTACCTAAGCTAAAGATGTCAACTAACCATGACTACCTACAAGGACTACGGTCAACCACTCCTCCGAATCCAAGACCCTCAATGCGTCCGTAATCGCAACCTCCGTGCTCGGCCTCGCAACTCATCATTCCTCAGAAATGCCGCAGTTTCAAACCTGTTCTCGAGTTGCTGTCAGTCATACAGCTTTAGCGTCGCGACCGACCCCATGACGACACGATTGGTATACCCTCTGTCGCAGAGTTCCTCGCTGTCAAATTCGCCACAGCCCGTTGTTGCGCCGCCGTAGCCGATTGTCGAAGTCAAGCCAAGCTCACTGACTCACAGTTTGTAAGTGACAAGGCAGAGACATTGCGTGTCTCGAAGAAACAGGAATATCACGCGAGGTCGCGGATGAGACAAGGGGGGATCACGGCCGTCCTCATCTGTGAAGGCTACGAGAATCGGTGATTCGGCATCGCAGGATCTGACCACGCACAGTGAGGACGATGAAAGCGAGTAATCCATCCCGGCTACGCAAATGATCGAGTAGGCGCCTGGGCTACTTGCCCAGTCGCGAACGTTCATGGTTCAAACTTCAAAGCAATGATCGAAGACAACGGTGGTGTATCATTTGAGTGAATTGAGTTACGTCGAGCCTTCAAAGCCTAAGGCGAATATATTGTTTGTAATTTAATTCCCACTGTAATTCGGCGAGGCACGGAGCATCTTGACAAAAACAGTTCGCCGAGTAATAAACCCGTACAGTTCGCGGAGTAACGCTCATCTGCAAACCTAACCTATGTTGTACCCTATGTATGTACATACTCTGTACGGAGTAATGTCCTTTGACTTGCAAATCAAGGTCCTCACGGCAACCCTCCAATTTCCAGGACCCCCTGTCATCAATTTACCTATGTACAACTTCTAAGTTCTGGACTTCTGCCGCACGATGCCCCTGGATTTGCGTGCGAGCGACCGAGCGAGCGACTTAGGTTGTACCCATGTACTCCGTAGGTACCATACCCAGTACCGAGTATGTACCTGCATGTACGATTTATAGCTGGTGGATATTGATGTACTGTTTGGGTAGTATGTACTTATTCGAGCTTTGAAGGATCTCACATTGTACATAGGTACTTAGGTACCTATTTCCCCACGAGGCCGTGCGGGTGAACTCTAAAGCAGGATGAACATGCCAAAGTGCACCGCCCAAAACACATTCAGAGGAACGTGGCGAGTAGCTTCTTTACTGTGTTATAGAAGGATGGAGTAGGATGAACAATGATAGAAACCACAAAGCGTAACGAGGCAAGAGTCACTAACTACCTATGTATGTACCTACCTATTAAAAGCCGGGTTCAAAGTGTACATTAGCAGGCCGGCTAGGTACATAGCGTGATGCTCCGAGCTCGGTGCCGATGGGTTGCCTGCCACATTTTGAGGTACCAGGCCGAGGGTTCCGAAGCTTGACTGCAAATTACGGCGACACGAGTTCTCCGTTTAACTTTCACCTCCTTGCTTCGTACAGCAAGGAAGTTCGTGGTAGTCCCGGCTTATCTCCTCTCCTCATTCTTATTCTTCTTCTTCTCTGCTGCACAGAGTAGATACACCATACTTGTTGATATGTACATGCATACACAAATATCTGATCATATGGCACCAAGCACGACATGCAACACACTAAAATAAGAGAAGGATCAAACTCTTCATCAAGGAAGAAATACAGATGCGCTAGGTACCTACATCCGGTCGATAGGTGAGCCTTTCTCGGTTACGCTATGGCCCAAAAGGAATTGCCTAAATGGATATGCATGACCTGAATGTAATAAGGAGCGGCAACGGGGTCTGGCGCACGGTAGCGTCAGAATGACAAAGTTGTCGCATTCACATTTGAGACTGGGGGTCGCAAACATCGACATTTGGTTTGATTACTATGTACTGGCGCAATATATAACACGGGCATCTCCCCGGCACTGGCTGGGAAGCATCCATCTCATACAGTTTCGCAACCATCTCCGATCCAACGTATCTCAAACACATTCGGGAGCCAAGTCTTTTAATATACACAACATGAAGTTCAGCAACGTCCTCGGCGCATTCGCGCTCTCTACCCTCGAGGCATCCCGTGCCTATGCCAGCCCGGTCGAGGCTCAGTCGTTGGAAGGAAGAGCACCTGAGTACTGTTGCATGCGGGCGTGAGTTATTTCCCTGTTGTTTGTGCATTACACATGCGTGATTCGAACAAAGTCACAGCCAGAATCAGGTCTATCAATCTTGTCTACTTTGTTGGCTGACGTTACTCAACCCAAAATAGCGAACTGAACGGTGATTCGAAAACTTCCTACGTTCCTGCGCTTGGGGGCAAAGTACTCGCCTTTTCATATCCAAATGGATGCCGGGTCTCCATACTCCAGGATGGAGCCAGGCCACCCAGCCAAGGTGGCTGTCGCGACTGGCGTCTGATCTTGGATAAATGTCCCCCAGGCCAGGTCCCTGCTGTCACGGGCGAGGAGGCGGAGGTCTGCCAGAACTTCAAAAGAATTTAGGCCTGCAATATCATGACGCGTGCCATGCGTTGAACCACATGAGTGCTTTGCAACGATGTGCGATGGCCCATGTGTTGGACAGGACATATTACACGCGCACTTCGGGGTGAACGGACACACCGCACGAGTTAGAGCACCGTCGAAGGAAGAGCTCAAGGTCAAACTGCGGGAGTCAGAAGCGAGAAGCAAAGCGAGAAGCGATTGATTACCAATTGGAACAGAGGACATTTCCGGACCTAAGAGAGGTGTCTGAGGTCATATAAGTTATTGAGTTCCCCAAAGACTAGTAGGAGAAGATTTCAACCATCTGAGGTTTTTTAGAGACCTCAATTTATTGTTTTTGTGGTTTGGATTTGCATCTTTTCTGTCCCAAGTCTCATGCCAAGGCCCCTGTTATAAGACATGTGAAACTCAGCCTCTCAGGACCATGGGGAGCGTACTGTCGCAATCACCACTTATTGAACTGGAACAAAAATGCGCGCTTCATGTTTCTACGGGCACGGTTAGGATGCACCGCAAGAAAGATATTGAAGAGCAAATCGGAGTCGTCGTTTTCCCGGCTTGTGATCGGCACGGCTTGACGGTTGACCTTGCAGATTCCAGCGTGATAATAACCGACACGGCACGACCCAACTTCCTCCGACTGGCCGCCAGCGACATCCGACGTCATGCCTTTCGGAGCTTGTCTTCATCCATGAAGCGTTGGCGCTTGTCACAAGCTAATAATCTGCTGATTGCAGATTAAGGAAACGTCGACGATGGGACACGGAGATGCAACAAATTCGAGTTGTGTAACCCAGTCACGAACGTCCTGTGTGAATTAATTATGCCGATCCTCAGTTCAAGAGTCGCCAGATGCGGACCATATATCAGAAGGACTTGGGCAAAGGGCCGATGTAAGGGAATGATCCGGGATGTACAACAACATAACTTAACCGATATACGGTGCCTTGCGGGCCACGTCGTCCTCTTGAGCTCAGTATCCTACTCCTCCAGCGATACCGGCTATTCTCTTAGCGATGGCCGTTGTGAATCACATCGATTAGTAAGCTTCAATCAATTGCACGCCCTGGACCACGCACGTGTGATCACGACGACCTCTGCACTGCGCAGGCAAAGTTGTGAAGGATCCCATGGGCCTGCTGTCGTCTGCATATAACGGTAAGCTACAAGACGCAGGAGCATTTGGATCACCAGACGCACGTCACATGCCACGCCTATGTCAAAAGAAGTCGCCTACTGCAATTCAGAGAGGCTACCTCAGCTAGGTACCTATACGCCTGAGAAGGCAGACAGAACCTTGAAGTTGACCAAGAAACCAGTTTCGCTCAGTGCTCACAAAGGAGCTTCTCTACAAGGACACAAAAGAATTCGTCTTGCAACATATGCAAACCGACAGTTCGACCGTTCAGACACAAATTCACAAGGAGGCTGGAGCGAGGGCCGCTCGCAACATACAGGGGTAAAGAAACAATGAGCGAAGCGGCAACAAGTTTAAAGCACAAGTCAACCGGCAAAAAACATAAGTCAAGCCGCATTGCCGCAAGCGACAACGCAAAACCGCGGATGGGCCTGAGTCGCCTGACTAGTCCATCCACGAGAAGGCTTATGTTTTGCGTTGCCGCTTGAGCGGCCCGTCAACCTTGGTCTTTGTGTCTCAACGATCGGACTGTCAGTTTGCAAATGTTGCAACACGAATTCTTTTGGGACCTCGTAGTCTGTAGAGAAGCTCCTTTGTGAGCACTGATGAGCGAAACTGGTTTCTTGGTCAACTTCAAGGTGCTGTCTGCCTTCTCGGGCGTGTAGGTAGGCTAAGTGGGCCTCTCTGGATTGCAGTAGGCAACTTAGGTACTTTCGACATAGGCGTGGCATGTGACATGCGTCTGGCGATCCAAATAC
Source organism: Claviceps arundinis (assembly GCA_018360175.1). NCBI lineage: Eukaryota > Fungi > Ascomycota > Sordariomycetes > Hypocreales > Clavicipitaceae > Claviceps > Claviceps arundinis. The sequence continues at coordinate 133,001 of SRPS01000012.1, forward strand.
TCTTCTGCGTCTTGAAGCTGACCGTTACATGCAGACGACAGCAGACCCATGGGATCCTTTACAACTTTGCATACGAAGGTCGTTGCCGCGTGCACCTCGCTCCTATTACGATATTCTCTGTTAGTAATTGTGGTCCGTACGAGGAGTGGTCCCAGGCCATCATTATTATGGCATGGTAGCATACCTTATAAAGATGGATGGATGATCATGGATCTGGGACAAACGTCGTTGGAAAAGTTCGTTCTGGCTCACAGACACAATTAAAGTCTACTAAATGCTTCTCTCAGGTTCCTTGTTGCTTGTTGACAAGCATCTCAGGATAATATTTTTGATCATGTCGACCGACACTTCTGCTATTCAGTACTTCTTTCACATCGATAAAGTCCCTTGCGATGATTCCAGGTAGATTGAACTCGCTGTGATATAAGCCAACCTCATGAGACATGAGTTCAAGCTTCCTGGAGTCATCGTGAGGGAGGTCTGAGGTTATCTATGTGGAAGAAGTATAGAATAGGGAGGAGTGTCGGTCGACATGCTGACAAAAGTTATCCTGGGATGCTTTTCATTAAATTTCAACAAGCAAAGTCCCACGGGGAAGTACTAGACTTTAATTGTGTCACTGAATAAAATGTGTAGGATAGAAACCATCCGGGCCATCCTCTTTTGAAAGTGAACTTGGATCTTCATGTTCTGATTCTTTCCATTTCATCGCGCCAGGTGCCAGGCGGCTGCCTTCGGTGAAGACACCTGGCAGTCGGCGCCACTATTGAAACAAAAGTGAATGAGAAAGAGCCACTTGGAAGTTGCCTTGGCATTGATACCGCATTTGTCAGGAGCCAGTGCCCAGCGATCACAGGTGCGAAAACAGTGACAGACAGTAGGATTGTCTCGCACAGAGATTCATTGGATGGCAAAAGAATAGCTGCCGCAGTCATGACTTCATGTGAGTGATATATGTACAAACCTGTCCGTCCCTTTTCTACCCCTTTATGGTCAGTTCGTCTCACAGAAACCGGCCGCCGGTGTAATCTACGGGCGGAAGTCTCCTTATCTTTTCCCGCTCTGCTCTTGGAGACTTGGATACGACATGCCACAGCCGGAGAGAGTCGTCTGCAGCCGAAAGAAAAGAAAAGACGGGCACATACATCAAGACGCAGAGGCAGTGCCGTGTACGGTGTGTACTCGTTGACAGATGCGCACCCTACCCTCACTGAGCCGATGACGTCCAATCTTGAAAGACGACCCCATCGTGGCTCAGACTCGGAGAAAAGGGGCCAGTCTATTCAATGGTTCTACATCTCGGCAAGAAACCAGCAAGGTTCAGTACAAGTGAGACAACCTGTCTTGCTGCTTGTCTGGAGAACTGGCGCCCGGCACCTCTTCCCCGCCCCTTTTTATTTTCTTTTTCTGATCTCGGCCGAAGCGAAGTACATACCTACTCCGTATGTTTCTGCGAGCAAGCGAAGTACATATGTATGTGGGTAGGTATATATGTATGTACCTAGGTACCTAGGTAACTACAAGGTACCTTATAAGCCTGGCAACTACCTATAATACACAGCCACACGCGCTCGCGTGCGGGAGTGCATGCAGGTCGCAAAATGTACATAGAAAACCAATGTTGCATTTGCCAAAAACACCCAAAGTTCCAACAACCGACGACATACGAAGTAGATAGAAATGAGAAACAACAACGCAAATACCCACCTCGCACCGCGCACCGCGTCTTTCCTTTCTCGGGTGACAGTTTTAGGCGGCGCGCAAGGGAATAAAGGTCAGTCGCACACAATAAAGCGTCATGGAAAGATGTCGTATATTTCGTAATACATACGCACACAGAGTATATTTGGAATATTTTGGGTTTTCACGATGTTCAAGCCAAGGAGAAGCTTATTCTGTCGCTCTATTCTAGAGTATCACTGTACAGATCGTTGTTCGCAGATTGTGACTTTGCGGCATGGCATCTGAGTCAGATTGATCCGTCCGGTTTGCAACAAGGCCAGTGGAATTTCTTAGCAGGATATTGTTACATGTATAGAGTATACATATGTAGCTACCGACCTACATACCTGTATCACGCGGTGACCCAGAGATTGGTGATTTCCACTGACTTAGTTAGCAAGGGGGTGCCCGAGTTGGTGTATGTATGTACTCCGTAGAGGCTACCGTAGAATACATATTGAAACTTTAATGACAGCCAAAAAAGATAGGGAAACTTTAAAAAGGTGGGGGTGGGGGAGAAGGGAGGAGACCGGCCCGGGGGTTGCCATCTCGGAAGTGAAACGATGCCTTCAGCCGATTTGACTATTTAATTTTTCACCTCGTCTTGACTCTTGACAGATTGTGTTTGGGACGGTGCTTCGCCATTTGCCTGGACGGCCGACAGCAGCGAAGAGGTTCGGCCTTCGTCTAGAAGAAGTTTCCGTCGGCGTTTTACAGGCAAGACTACGGGCATTTCGGCATTCCAGAAAACCCATCGTTCGCTGCAATGTAGGTACGGAAGCCAATCTGGCCAATCTGGCCCATCTGGAAATGGAGATGATCGTGGCTCCGTTGATTGGTCAATAGGATCCCGGACGGATCAATCGGCACCGGAATGGAGGGCATGGGGGGGCTTGGCCACCACCTAAAGTCCTCTGTGTTGGAAACCCGCTCGATGTCCGCTTCGAAGGCTGTGCAACAGCGTTGCAGGAGCACCAGGAAGCAGACGATGGAAGGTCGGGAATAAATATTGCGGCCGCCGTTTGCGTCTGTCTGCGTCTTTGTGCGTCTTCTCTTCTAATTAACGTGCATGTTGGTTGTACGTACTACTCCGTACGGAGTACGAAGTATGGGGGTGGAGAAGGGGGTGTGTGCTACCGCGACAGGGAGTCGCCAAGACGGTTCGAACGGCATCCTCGACAATGCCAAGCCTTTTAGCCTGTCACAGCCCTTGTCAATCTCTTTATTTATTTTTCTTCAGTGGCCCGGGCACGCGGCACCGCTGTTTGGTCACCGTGTACAGTGCGGGCTCTGTACCGCGTCGCACTAATTTTCTAAAAGTGTGTGTTGTACTTCGTACTTCGTACAAAGTGGTTAGCCTTTGTATTCCCATTTGTCGCCGACGACAGCAACGATAATGACGATCTATGACAACTGCGGAACCGCGATCTTGAAGTACACGCCGCTGATTTTGTGATTACACTCAATAAATCGTCATCAGAGAGCCTCATCCCCATCATCTTATGTACGCGCTTGCTGGTCCCGCGAACACTGTGCAATCTGCAGGTTGCATGCCAAGACCAGTGGCTTGCAACGCTTAAATTCATGCTTAAAAGCGCGACTCACAGTGGACGAAATGAGGACCAGTGCCGCCGACTTACCCGTCTTGGTGCTCCATATTTGGCCCAATTTCATGCATGCGACCCGCTGTCATGCACATGCACATGCAGTCTTGCGCCTATCTACGCAATAGTCTTTCTTTTGACTTGTCTCTCTCTTGTTAAGTTGTAACCACGAACCGACGACATCCAAAAGGGAAAGCAGAGCACTTACATTCGTAGAGCCAACGTCGGGGCGATTGACTCTTTGTCAAGTGGGGAAGCGGGTCGCGACTTGTTGAGACTCGAGAGGGGTGTGAAGTTGAAAGGGAAGGAGAAAACTTACGGAGTATGTACATAGTAAAGAGATGAACAGAAGCGAAGGATTAGAAAACAGTGTCACAGGAACAGAGGAACACAGGAACACAAAACTTGTAAACCATGATTCTACATATGTATAAAAAGGAGAGAAAGAGAGAGAGAGACCCTTTGTCACTCACCCCTTGGCAAGGAATATCGGACCATTGCGTCATCATCTTACTGCATCGCCTTACTATCAGTGGAAGCAAAGACCTTATCAGACTTTGTCACCTTTGTCTTGATGCCCAGAATATTCCATTTTAGATCTACACCCACGGAGATGAAGATCGCGAAGCGAGAAAAAAAAGAACCTGCACTGCCTGCAGTGAGCCAAGTTTCAACTCGCTTGAAAAAAACCCTCCGCTTGGAAAATGTCCGACCGCTGCGCATCACTGCTGCCGCAAACAAAAGGCCGGAGGTATCGTGAACGCGGCGGAAAGTCGACTTTCCGGATATGTATGAGCCTCAGGGCGCAGTGAGATTCGCTGAGATTCGGTGCCGATGAATGGCGAGGTGCGTAATTTGAGGCTTTGAGCAACGAGCTCAACCTTGAACTCTGCTTCTGCTACATACGCTTTGCTACTTTGCCATATCTGATGCCGTCGGAGCCGGCTCGGCGTAAGCCCCTTCGACGTCATATGCATCCACCGGCGACCGCAGCTCGCAGCAGCGCTCGTTTTTAGCCGCTGGTTGACAAAATCTCCGCTTCAGGCATCTTGTTCAGTGAGATCCGCCGATTTGCCAAGATATGGCCATGGCGTGTGAGTTGACTGCTAATCCCACTTGTAATGATCCATGCAACGTCAACGTCCGGAATGCAAGGGTCCGGTAAAGTACATGCATAAGGTTAAAGATCCGCATCCCTACGTTCGCTACAGAATACCTAGGTAGGTACTGCATGTAGGTACATACATATGTCGCTCGCATGTGCTCACACACAGACATGTACAACTACCTATGGATGCCGCAACGGTGCCGCAACGGTGATTCCACTAATGTACACATGGCCTGCTCCATACCGGCAGTGGGCGTCGGACTGACTCTTCCCCTGAACACATCAGCACATGAATGTACATAGTCGTAGCCTCACAACTTACAAGCCCCCAGGGGCCAGCGGGCAGAGAAACGGACCACGGTGCAGGGAGAAACAAAACCGGCAAGCCAGTCAGTCAGAGTTTTATGCTTATATCGCCCCTCTGCTGCATGATTATATGCGGTTACCGATTTGTGACATGTTCCCCTCAGGCCTTTGTTTCGAGATCTGTCACCGGCCATTTGCTGTGTGTCGAGTTGAGAGGCGCCGAGGTGGACTGCGTGCCGAGTTACCCGGATACGCTTTGCGCGCTCTCAAGCGGCGAGATCACCAGCACACGGAGAGGACGGTGTGTTCGGTAATACGAGCCAACATGGCTAAGGGCGTCTCGCCTTTGCTTGAGAAGTCGATATTCCGTACCCCTTGGTGTTTGTTGTCATGTGCCCGTGTTTCCCCTGCTTGTCATTCTTTCTCCCTCAACACACCCTCTTCTCGCGGTTGTATCTGGTGTGTTCTTTGTACAACGGACAGAAGTTAGAGGTCACGTCCTGTGCTCGCAAGCATCCCTCACAAGTTACAACACTTGGTCACGAGGGTAATCACACTGCACGGGCTCGCAGCTTGTGCCTCGAGAGTCGACATTAGCCGCGTTTGATGCCGTAGCTACTAACATCTCCGCGGTTTCTATCGGATAGAGCGTGCCGCGAGTTACAACTTACGTGCATGTACATACATACTCTGTAATACCACCCCCTGGTTTGGAGACTTTTTAACGGAGACACAGCTAAGGGCCCGCCTCTTTACCATGTACATACGGCGCAGGACGCCTACCTATATATAGTTGGTCAGTACATAATAATACGACAAACACGGCAAGGCTAAAGACCCTGTAGTTCATACGAATGTTCTAACAAGCATAATAAGGGGATGAAAGCGCACTTATTTCCGGGGTAGTACGTCATTGGCTGAACCTCTCTCCTGGGTGGGTTCGTAATATAAGGATCTGCCTGTTCCTGGATTAGGGGCTCGTCTTCTTTCCTTCTCCGGTACGAGGGGAGAATCGGGTCCACCACCAAGGTGCCGAATTACCCACGAAGACGGCCCACGTTACGCTGCATGTTGTGTTCTAACTTCATGGTGTTTCTTGTGTTTCTTGTGTTTCTTGAGTCTTGACGGCAAGGAAGGTGTGTGGTCAGTTGAGGGTCGGTGCGACCCTGCATCTGCGTGCTGCATATCCGTATGCACCTCTACTCCGTACGCCACGCAGACAAGTTGACAAGTTACAAGTTACAACTCAACCAACTTTCTCTCCCTCCCTTGCTCTCTACAATGCACATAATTATAGTACATTCTCCGTAAGCACAGAGATGCAGCGCACAGACGTGGTTGTGCCGGCGAGACCAGACAGATTTAAGCTTAGCTTCAATCCTTCTTCCCACCTCTATTTTCCTTGATCGCGTCCCACGTCATTGCCCCCTGCACGGGTTGTCGACACTCGAGGGGTTTCATCAGGGAGATGCCGCAAAGAATGCGCAGCCCGTCAAAGCTTAATGTATTATGGTGCCTGCAGACTGATTCATCAAGAGGCTTGCTACGGAGATGATTGGTCACGCGTGCCGCTGGCGCGCGGAGCAGAATTTTGTGCGCAGGCATCGCAGCGTAAAGTTAAGATTAGGTAAGTTTCTGTCTTCTTTGCGCCCTACGGTACCACCTACTCCTTAAGTCCATGGTCGATAAAGTCTATGACTATAAGCGCGGAGAAGAAGCTACGTATGTCTTTGATCTACCTACATAATAGCCAAGCCTCTCCACGTACGGATATGTATGAACGGTGAACCAAATGACCGTGGTTCCAGCGCGCCTCATTGGCTTAGAATGACCGTGTTTTTGCTTGGCAAGTGCTTTCTGCGACCCTGTACCTGTCTGAAGACGTCAGGTTGTCTTGGCCTTTTTCTTTATCCTCGGCATCGTGTGCATCGTGTGCATCGCGCTTTCTTGGCTCGGCCGACCGACACCGCCCCAATGCAGTGTTGCCTCAGTTCTAACTTCTCTTGCCTTTGCAAATGCAATGGGTGTGCCTTTGTGGCTCCCTTTAACCGCGCTTTATCTCCGGTCAATACTGGATGCTGGCTGATAGGCCTATCCTTCCCCTTGTTACCTTCCCGCAGTCTGCCAATGTTCCAAAATTCGCCTAAACGCGAGAATTTCGAATATTGTGCGAGTCGTGCGAGTCGTGCGCGTATACGCACTTCAGCTGGTGAGGTGTTGATCTCACCAAAGTCAATTGAATCTCTAGTGTCAGCCATGGGCACCCCAACATGCCAGCCACTGTGCCCCCCCGTGTCTTCTAAGTTCGAGCCCTCTCCAAACGCAGTCCCGTAGCTCCTGCGTACATGTGTAAAGGTTATTATCTCGGTGTTTTTGAGACATTCCGTTGCTACATATCGCCAAGCTTCTTTGCTGCCATACTGGTGACTGGCGTAGAGGATGACTTGCGAGTAAATTACATATGTACTCACAAATCAAGCCTCTTTGGGACAGCCAGCTCAGACTAAGCTCAACAAAGAAGAGCAAAAGCTTGTCCAGCGAGGCCCGCAATGGCATTCCCGGAGAACACATGTTGGGTTGGGTGTATGAAGCGTCCAAATCTCCGGTTATTTATACTTATATGCATGTTCGGCCAACTCGTCTCTTTTGTTGCCTTCCGCGACTGCACGACTTGGCGATCGTCTGACGATCGAGTTGGAAGATTGCTGGGACATCGCAGGCAGGCACGGACTCACACGCCCCCCTCCTTCCTTTGTTAAACGCGCCCCCCCTCCTTCCCCCGTCCCCGCCATCACCCCATTGCTGGCTTCCAAGCATTCAGACCCTGGCTCCCGTCAGCTCTAGGTACAATTCTGCTTGAATCAGTATGTACGCACCCTTCTCGGCTCCACGGCGCCGAACTTGACCATTGGGATTTGGTCGATTTCAATGTTCCATGCACTTTTGGATCGTCGCCTCCAGCCCCCTTGCTTGCTATGTCACGCAGAGCGCCGTGCCCCAACCTTATTTCTTCTGAGCTAATCCGCCTCTTGTTCTTTGATGAATACATATTCTCCAAATTTGGCAAGTCTTCCGTGTCGGTCTATCGAGCTATCTTCACGTCGTCGACGACTACCTACCAGCGATTGAATCTATATCCAGCCCGGCTCAGTATCATCACGACAACCTCGCCATTATCGAATCTCTCTCAACCCCAAGATAAAACTCGCGGCATATACCCCCCGCGTCAGGTCAGCCAAAAGTGAACGCCTTCTCGCGATTGTCAATAATCTTGCCGCAATTCATAATAAGTATGTTCGATCTAGAGGGATTCACGGATCGGAACTCCACCGACCACCGTAGCTTCTTTCTTGTCTCCTGTTGTTACATCCCCCGACGCCATGCTACTACGTATATATAAAGCTGAGGATGATAATCCTGAGCTTCAATCGGTCTTTTATGAATTTTCATTCCCAGTCTCATTATCCCCGCCTACAAAGGTTTGATTTGAAAAGATAACAAGACTGTCCGACCACGGTGGCTGACCGAGAATAGTTGCAGAATCAACACTCTTCGGTTGGAGACGGTCTTGACCTTATAAATCAGCCCCCGTTGCTCAGCCAAAATCAGACTAGCCTGCGAGAGTGTCTCAAAAAGCTCTGTGAGCGTGTTGAACTTGATTCTGGTGCTCACCGCACCCTTCACACAGACCCAGCCGGTGTGAGACGTCCTGTGAAAGCAGGTACGGAGAGGCAGTTCAAAACGGAGCTGACAAGCTCCGACAAGATGGAGACGTACCATGGCTACGTGCGTACTCCTACCGATGCCATCAAGCTATTCGAGGCCTGCCGCCTGGGACTGTTGCCTAGGGTACAGCGTCGACTTTCAGAAAAGGAGAGGCAATCAATACGTTCCGGATCCGTGTTTGTATGGGACGAACGGGAAGCTGGCATGAGAAGATGGACAGATGGTAAATCATGGAGTGCTAGCCGAGTATCCGGTAGTTTCCTGACTTACCGTGAGATGGAGGGCAAAAGGGGAGGCGGTTTCGGGAATGCACGACGCGGCAACGGCAAGTCTCCTGACTCTGGACGCGGAAGCGATGAGGACCACGATGACGGCGAGCCGGAAGGGTACCGATACAAGGCCGACGGTTTGATGAAGCAATCATTCAGCATCACCACTTCCTCGGGCCAGCATCTGCACCTCATCTCCTACTATTCGCGCCCTCAACCTGGTCAACCTGAACTGCCACAACCCAGCTCAGATTCTGCACTGAGAGCCGTCATGCCGCCAAAGGGCATGTATCCAGAATCGAGCATGGGCGAAAGCAATCAGACGCCTGCATTCACACGAACACCAATGCAACAGCCCTACTTGATTGCTCCTCACCACCACGCCTCTTCTCATCTGGCTTATACCCATTATCCTCAACATACCTACGTCTGGCCCCCCTCGCCCGGTGCGACTCCTCCATTCTCTCATTATATGCCTGCACCATATCCTCATGCCGCCCCAGCGCACGCTTTTCCGCTGCCTCCGACTCACGCGCCTCACGCGCCTCACGCGGCACCTCAATATACTCACGCCCCACCTCAGATGCCACCTCAGATGCCACCTCAGATGCCACCATACGATCGGCCCTCATTACCGCCGTTACAACACCCGCAACCAATCGCGGCTGCTCCGCTGCCTCCGTATCGCACAGGCCCATCGCCTCCGGAACATCCCGATTCTCCTGGACATAGGGACCGCCATAGCGCCCATTGGCTACTACCAGCTCTCAGCTCGCTTGGAGGGTCCGCTCCTCGTCCTGCTGTGATGACGCCTCCAACGCGGGAGCATAGTGTGACACCGCCCAAGATGCTTCATGAAGAGTCCACGAACAGTGATAATGATAATCAACGCTCGATCTTTCCCAGCTTGCTTCATCCCTCGAGTGAGTCTGCAACGAGAACATCCGAGAGCAACATGCGTGGCCGGTCGCATAGTCCGCGGACGACTACGTTGCCCGAGACCTGCGCTTTGAGCGAAGATACCCGGGCATTGAGAATGCTGGATCGAAAGTTTTGTCTTTAGTTTAGGCAGCTAATTAATCACGACAAGGCGCTTACGAGCAGGGCTGCTCGTTTCTTTCTTTTCTACCATAGGTGTATCCTTTCTTTTCTTGCTCAGAGACTTTTTTTCGTCGAGACGCCCAAGGTGGCCTTTTTTAAAGCGTTTGTCTAGTAGTTTTATTATACCAATGGGTGGAGTGAAGGGGTGTTTCAATGACTATGGTTTATTTTATGCAGGGACTAGGGCGAGCAATCCCCGGAGGTACATATCAAGACTTCATTCGATGGTTCATCATGGTTGACTTTGAATGTTTCAGGGAGGATGAAGTGGGCCCTACCTAGTTCTTTTTGTTGGGATTTGTTTAGGCTTTTTTCAGAAAAAGCAAGTATCAAGATATCCAGAGCGAGGAAATTGTTCTTTGGCTTCTACGGAGTATGGCCTTTAGACTTGGCTTTTTAGTCGCGTTTGCTTGTCTCGTGACTCGTGGCTACATATGTGTATCGTTGTCATGGCGTTTCAACTTTCTGATGGAATACATACCTACCATTGACCAATGAGCTTTGGGGAGGCCATGGACGGCGGCAAGGAAAATAGACTTTTTTGGTATCAAGCGACTAGCGCGTTTATATGGAAAATGACACATTGTTTTTTTCTCCCGTTACATACTATGTATATTGCATGCCGTGGAAAGTATAAATTGTTGGGTGACGTGTCATTCAAGCTTGCAAGGAGACAACGCTGAAGAGATGAATCTTGCCGGAAGGAATAGGAAATGTTGGGATGGGGATGGGGATGGTGTGCGAGAACAGATAAGATAGCCTTTGAAAAAAAGCACGCCCATGTGTGAAGCGCGTGAGAACTGACACTAGGGGCCGAAGGCGGTGCGAGTGCGGGATGCATGCTTGATAGATCGGGGTGTGTCACATTGTGTGACCTATGATTCCTGGAAATGAGTACGTGTGGTGATTCCTCGATCAAAGCTCGGTCTGAAGTCGTTGGCCAGTGAGAGCAAAGCGAGTCAGCGAAGGCTATGAGACATGGGGATCATTGTTGTTTCGTTGTCTCTATCATATTCTATCCTATTGCTCTTTTCGGAAGCACTGCACATTGGCGCGTACCATGCCCATATATGTGCATCCGGTACTATTGCATCATTCGTCGAATTGCGAATCGTCTACGCAAGTTAGATCAGTAAAAGCCCCGTTGGCATGCCGCATTTCTCTGCAGACTGCTTTCAGTCCATCTTAATAGCCCGCCTCTTCAGCACGGCCGAATGTTCATTTAGGCCGTCAAAGTCGTGCGCATCAAGACACGCTTGCCGGCTGAGCATGACGGCGCCTTCATCGCCCCCTGTTCGGTCTCTCATCTCCATTTCGTAGGCGTCGATACCTGTCGAGAGGGACAGCTCCCGCGCGTGAACCTTTTTGAGCTGCTGTACGAGCTTGTGAGCGTCGAGCATGCCGTGGTTGGCGGCTTCGCCCCTGAACATGGTCATGGCGTGGGCTGCGTCGCCAACCAGCGTGACGCGTCCTTGGCGATTATCCCAGTCAAGACATGGCCAGTCCTGGATGCCGATCTCAAGAATCGGCGCCGTCTCGGGGATGCTATCGACGGCGCGGCGGAGAAGGGGATGAAAGTCCCGGGCACGACGCTTCATCTCGGCAATGCGGGCAGCTGGGGCGGCCGGGACCTCATCTTGGGGTCCTTTGAACATCCAGGAGACGATGATCTGGACTCGGTAGCGTTCTTCAGCTGTGCCCTTGGTGCCGTTGACTTCGGGTGTCTCCATCATGGATACCCAGAGGAAATGGCCAGTGACGGGGTGACACCCTTGGAAGAGAAGGGGGTCAATGTCGCGGAGGGGCTTGGCCTGCTCCGGCGTCATATCTACCGCCGCGCCTACAAGCCGCACCGGGAGCGCGTGGTTGTGATGGGCTTCTGGCACGAGGAACTTTCTCGTGTCAGAGTTTGATCCGTCGGCGCCAACAAGTAGGCTTCCGTTGGCGGAGGAGCCGTCAGAAAAAGTCACGCGCACGAGGCGTCCATCTGCTTCTACCTCTCCGTCTGATAACACTTGCACGTCGCGAAGTCGCTTTCCCCATTGCACCCGGTCCGCCACGCCCTGGAGGAGCACCTTGCGCAGCTTCTCGCGGTTAAGTCGCCGGCGCTTGTTGGGCGGGATGCGGAACTTGGTCTCCAGCGTGTCCAGATTGAGGAACAGAAAGTTGCCATTGTCATTGCGGCCGACTTCCGGGTCGACCTGCACGTCTTCGAGCCGCGCCACCGTGTCGCCATCCAAGAGGTCCACGAGGAACGGCAAAGCCCAGTGAATCGTAATGGCCCATCCGTGGCCCCTCGCATCAATGTGCTCGTCGCGTTCGTAAATCTGGAACGGGATATTGGCCTACAAGAAACGGTGGGACGTTGGTACACGACACAGGCACAGGTACGGGACGTGTGTAGAAAATCACATCCTCATGCCAATTTGGTGACATCTTGGCTGGGGAAGCCCCATGTTTTGCACTCATGGGTATACATTGACTGCCAAGGAAGAGTGAAAGGGAGTTGCTCCCTGATAAAAGCGGGGAGTATGCTTGTGGACTTGCTTATGCTTCTTTGAGAGTGAGAAAGGATGAAGATGTATATACCTTTTTGAGACCGTGGGCGAGAGTCAGGCCGACGACGCCGGCGCCGCAGATGAGAATGGGTTTTGTTTCCGATGCCATGACTTGAGTACTACTGAGAATTGGTACCTAACTGGAGGCGGTGGCGCTTGGATCTTTGGCTGGAAAGGAATTGGACAGTCGCAAGGTCGCGAGATTGAAAGTTGGAGGGAGGTTGGAGGTTGGTTTCACCTGGGGGTTGTTGTCAAAGTCGCGCAGTTCCATCCGTCGGGTTTGATCCTGTGCCTGAGCTTGGCAGTGGGATGAAGTCTGGGGGTACCCCCGGGTACTTTGGGGTGCCCTGATCACCGCTCCGAGCCCTGCGTAGCGACACGTTCCTTCGCGGTTCTAGGAAGAGCCAAATATTCCGTGACGTTATATCCACAAGTCACATCGGATCCGACGCGGAAAGTGCCGAGAGCCGGAGCGGGTTTATCCAAGCAAAACGACAATTTTTCACCGACGGCCAGTAGGGTAGGTAGGGTAGGCCATGTGCCGCGATATAGTTGGCCCGCTCCGGAGTCCGATTTGAAGGCCAAGCTTGGAGTCCACATGGCAAGCTGAGGGCAGCCAATGGACGAAGCCGGCATCACGTCTGAGCTTCTTGTTGCGCGACCCAAAGCCATTCTTTGTACATACATAATCGTTTTCTATTGCGCAGCACGAGAGCCATCGCGCAGAGCATCGACCCTCTGCGGCAAAAGATCGAGGTGAGATGATCATGTAAAGCGCCGCTTTACTGGTAAATCAGCCTCCACCTATCTCTTCATACACTGTTTCCTATGCCACGAGCCACGACTACGTAGCATGTTCACCTTTTGCCCTCTTCAGGGCGCGCTCTCCGAGTCGACTGCGTCGCAATCACTGCTGGAGCTCGATGGCGGCGTCAAGATCCTAGTTGATCTAGGATGGGATGAGACGTTTGATGTTGGAAAGCTAGAAGAGCTGGAAAAGTGAGTCCTGGAGGAACGCTTCAAGCGTAATGGTGCCGACTATCCACTGTCCGCCTGCTAACAACGCACTGCCATCTCTTCGCTAGGCAAGTTCCTACATTATCTTTAATACTCCTCACACACGCGACCGTCTCCCATCTCGCCGCCTACGTTCATTGTTGTAAACATGTGCCACTGTTCACGCGCATTCCTGCCTACGCGACTCGACCCGTCATCGACCTCGGCCGATCACTGACACAGGATCTATATTCTTCCACTCCTGCGGCTTCTACGGCCATCCGACAAAGCTCGTTATCGGAGATTGCGTATGCGTACACACAGACGGCTGCGGCGGGAGCGCAAAACTTGTTGCTTCAGTCGCCCACCCCTGACGAGATTGCGCGCTACTTTACTCTCATCCAGCCTCTCAAGTACTCTCAACCACATCAGCCTCTCCCTTCGCCCTTTTCACCGCCCTTGAACGGGCTGAACATCACTGCATACAACTCCGGACATACCCTCGGTGGCACAATCTGGCACATACAGCACGGACTCGAGTCGATTGTCTACGCAGTGGATTGGAACCAGGCGCGAGAGAATGTGTTTGCTGGCGCAGCATGGCTCGGAGGAGCCGGGGGAGGAGGTGCCGAGGTGATTGAGCAGCTTCGCAAGCCCACAGCTCTGATTTGCAGCAGTCGCGGTGCTCAGAAATCAGCACAATCCGGAAGTCGGATCAAGCGAGACGAACAGATGCTCGACATGATCAAGACGTGCGTGTTCAAGGGTGGCACCGTCTTGATCCCAGTCGACTCGAGCGCCAGGGTCTTGGAGCTGTCGTATTTTCTCGAACACGCTTGGAGAGCGGATGCAGCACCCGGCGCAAACGAAAATACCCTGAGATCGATTAAGCTGTACCTGGCTGGCCGAAACATGTCCAGCACCATGCGAAACGCAAGAAGTATGCTGGAATGGATGGACGATAATATCGTTCAGGAGTTTGAGGCGTGTGCTGAAGGTCAACGGAAGGCGAATGGGGCCATAGAGAAGAAAGAAGCCGGGCCGTTCGACTTCAAATTCCTACGAATTCTGGAGCGCAAAGCACAAATAGCGAAACTCGTCAGCCAAAACTCGCCAGCTGTTGGAGATGGTGCCCCATCAAACGGCGGACGAGTCATTCTCGCCAGCGACACGAGCCTAGAATGGGGCTTTTCAAAGGACGTACTCAAGGGGTTGGCGCAAGGGCCGAACAATCTTGTCATACTAACGGATCGCCCAGCTCTGACAAACAATGGCCCGCCGTCGATAGCAAGAACTCTCTGGGAATGGTGGAAGGAGAGAAGTGATGGAGTGTCAGTGGACCAGGCCAGCAGTAATGGCGAAAACGTCGAATCAGTATACGCAGGTGGGCGAGAATTGGTTATTCGCGAGGCTACAAGGCAATCCTTGGAGGGCGACGAGCTAGCAGTTTATCAACAGTGGCTTGCGACCCAGAGGCAGCTTCAAGCTACACAACAGACGGGCGCAGCCGGGTCGCTAGACGGACCAGCCGATGTCGTCGACGATGCCTCGTCCGAATCTTCGTCAGAGTCTGAAGATGAGGACGGCCAACAACAGGGCAAAGCACTGACTGTCTCGGCAACCATGGGGCAAGCGAGCCGGAAAAACGTGATTCTCAAAGACGAAGACCTCGGCATCAACGTTCTGATTAAACGGAAAGGCGTCTACGACTTTGACTCACGCGGCAAAAAGGGCCGAGAGCGATGCTTTCCCGTGGTCATCCGACGCAAGAGAACCGACGACTTTGGCGAGCTCATTCGACCAGAGGACTATCTCCGGGCCGAAGAGAGAGACGAAGACAATGCCGAGGGCGGCAACGTAACTGCTGAAGACGACAAACTAGGAAAGAAACGTAAATGGGATGATGTTTCCAAGGACTCGAAAGGCCCCAATAAGCGAGGCCAAAATCACAATAATAACAAGGCTGGCACAGCAAGCGCTGACGACGGCGCAGGGGCAGGCTCCGACAAAGGCGGGCCCGCCATGCTCGATGATCTTGATGACGTCGAGGAGGACATGGAGCCAGAAGAGCCAACAGGGCCATGCAAACTAGTGTACAAGAGCGAGACGATCCAGGCCAACTTCCGCATTGGATTCGTCGATTTCAGCGGCCTCCACGACCGGCGCAGCTTGGACATGCTCATTCCCCTGATTCAACCCCGCAAGCTCATTCTCGTGGGCGGCAACCAGGCCGAAACGATGAGTCTGGCAGAAGACTGCCGAGCCGCGCTGGGCACCGACGGCAACGACCGTGCCATTGACGTCTTCACTCCAGGCGTAGGCGTCTGGGTAGACGCCAGCGTCGACACCAACGCCTGGGTCGTCAAGCTCGCCGACTCTCTCGTCAAGAAACTCAAATGGCAAAACGTGCGCGGCCTCAGCATCGTCACCATCAGCGGCCAACTCCTAGCCACCTCGCTCAATGACAATGCCCGCGGCGAAGTCCCCGCCGCCGCCGCAGATGCGGATGAAGCCGACGAAAATGATGTAACCCCCAGCAAGCGACAAAAGATGGACGCCGCCGCTGCTGCTCTGCCTTCCACGGCGCTCACCCACCCGACCTCAAAGGACACCATTCTTCCTGTCCTGGATGTCATGCCATCCAATCTCGTCTCGGCTGCCCGGACGACGGCCCAGCCTCTCCATGTAGGCGATCTGCGTTTGGCGGATCTCCGACGCGCCATGCAGGGCTCAGGTCACGGCGCCGAGTTCCGAGGCGAGGGTATTCTCGTGATTGACGGGTCTGTATCGGTGCGCAAGACGGCGGAGGGGAGGATCGAGGTCGAAAGCGTGGGGTTGCCGGCTTTGGGAAAGCGGAATACGCTGTATCAGGTGAAGAAGGCGATTTATGAGAATTTGGCGGTGGTGGCGGGGGCATGAAGGGAAGGTGATATGGAATGAGTTACAAGGACGGTGTATAGCATGTTTTGGACGAGATCAAGCGTGTATCATGTACACAAATTGTATCTGTAGGAGTGATCTCGGGAGTAACTTAGGTAGTAGGGTGGCTTGCAATGCACGTGAGTGAGCACTGAGTTATTAACAACGGCTGATTTTCAATCTTGCGGATGGCATCATCGCCGATGTAGCTTTTTGTTCCTACAGCTTTATGCGGGTGATGCTAACCAGTGAACCACTAGCTGGACTACCCGCAGCAACCCCAT
The DNA here is from genome assembly GCA_018360175.1 of Claviceps arundinis. Classification (NCBI taxonomy): domain Eukaryota; kingdom Fungi; phylum Ascomycota; class Sordariomycetes; order Hypocreales; family Clavicipitaceae; genus Claviceps; species Claviceps arundinis. Next base: position 149,594 of record SRPS01000012.1, read on the forward strand.
GCAGTACGCATGATTGGTTATCTTCCTATCGTGTGGCAATCTTCTCATACCAGCGACTGTGAAAACTTAAAAGTAAAACTAAGGCAACCGACAAGCTGCCCCGACACGCTTTGGAAGCTACATGCCAATTACACGTGCAGATATATCGTCTTGTAAAGGGAACAAAGACGATGAAGAAGAGAAGGTCGGAGTAGAAGAAGAGAAAGAAGGATGAGTGAGGAGGAGAAGAGGAAAAGTAGTAAAAGGGAGTAAAAGGGAGTAAAAGAAAAAGAAGAAGCAGAGATTTATGAGAAATAATCGAAGAATAAGAAAAAACAAAACGCCACGAATGCAACGCCACGCTTTACTACACCCACCAAGCCTCACAACGCTCGCCATGTAACGAGAATTGTTTCCTCACCATCATTCTCGCCTCTGCCTTAGCTCCAGATCCCGTTGTTTGATCCTCAAACGCAAGAGAAAGAAAATGCATCTAAGAATCCACGCAAAAGAAGAGGACTGACACGAAGGACAGTAAGTTTGCGAATGTACCGTGGGCGGAGAAGTCAGGGCCTCGAAAAACATATGTGTAGTGTATGCGAGAGGATGCCGCTTCGTGTAGGAATGTAGTGCTGATACAGTTTCTCTGCTTTAGTCCTCGGGTCACCAGGATGAGGCATTGGCTTCGTTGCGCCGGCCCCTCTACCCGTCTGTCCGTTCGTTGGTCTTGCTTAAGAACCCCTACTTGTCCCATTACATCCAGGTCCGTATAGCCAGCTGCGCTAGGTCCCGTTCGATTATCATAATGGAAAACGTCAAGATGGCGGACTTCAAGCACCTTGCTTCATCTCCGCCAACTCATACTCGCCATTGCCATCCTTCCCACGCCCTCTTCCTCTGCCACGCGAAAAGCCGGCCTCGCCAATATCATCGTCCCCTTCGTTCAAAAGACCAGCTTGACCCTCCTCGGCAGTGGCTTGTTGATTCGTCGGACCGCTTGTCCTGGATCCGGAGCCGAGGATCCTTCCCCCGCCAAAGAACACGGGCTGCAGCTCGCGATACTGGCATCCCCACATGCCGAGCGCGATCGACACGGCGGATGAACCCGCCATGGTCACCCACCACATGGAATTCGAGGGCAGAGCATGCGTATATAGAGTTGTAAAGACGAGATGCAGGCCGTGGAATGTGAGCGCAAAGTCGGGAACGAGTTTACTCCTCGCGACAAGGATGACAATGGCGACGGACCTGCAAAACCAGCCCCCCCCAAAGAAGATTAGCGCAAACTTCGGGGGCGCACCTCCGGGGGGAAGATCTGAGGGGAAAACGAGAGCTGCGGGACGTACATGAATAGTCCTCCATCCAGTAGCCACACAAAGGAGAGCAGCCATCCGCGTGTGGTGTCACCGCGGACGCCATCCCAGCCTAGGAGCATGTTGAGGCTGAAACTCATGCCTGTGACGAGCGCGGTGAAGAGCATCAGCATCCCAGCTGTGAGATAGTAGAGCGCCTGGAGTATAGCGATCTGGGTGGCGATCTTGAGGGGTTGGATCTCCGTGAGCGCGCCCGCGCGGGGGGGTTTTCGTCTCCGAGCCATGGAGGATATTCGGCAGCGGTCGCAAAAGCGATGTGTGAATGACGGTATGAGGTGCTGGAGAACGATTCCAAAGACTGTATAGTTAGATTCGGCTCACGGTCCTGCGAAGGGCGCCTGTGACCAACGTCCCGGGGGAGCTGGCTCGAGTCTGCCGAACCAAGGTTGAATCGGAGTTCCAGTATCCCAGTCTCCAGAGGATAGGAGCTCTAATGGACAGCTCAAAGCTATATGAGGTACCGAAGTAGTTACCGACGACCCATAGTTACCAGTTAGGATACTCTGTAAGGCGACAAATCGTATGACCCACGCTTGGGCGGGTTGGTGGCCTTCGTGATCGCAGTCCGATGGCGGGAGCTTGGATCGTCGTTTCGGAGCGGTCGGGATTTGCGCTCAGAGGGAGCGAGCCAGAAAGAAGAGACAGCGCTGATGATGTAGTATAAATACGTCGCAAAAAGGAGTTGCTCAAGGAGAATGCTGGGCTTTGAGCAAGTTCGCGCAGGTGCTGATGCTATGTATGGCGTGAAGCTCCAAGCTTGCGACTTTGTGTAATTAAAGCTGTAATCGCATGTTGTGGCGTTTCCGCCTCCGTCTCACCGCCCGCATTCTGCCGCTCATGGCGTCGGTTTCTGCGCCGAACGATGTCATTCGCTTCTGGCGCAAAACTTCCCTCCCGATTTTAGACAGTCTAGTACAATCAACTATCAACCCATCATCTGCTCGACAGCCGTTCTTCCGAGCATTCTCCATCGAGTCCATTACAATTTCGAAACTTGTACGCCTTTCAGTCACACTCCCCGCCCAGCCTCTTTGTCTGCCTCGCCAAAGAGAACCTAAGGCACCAAGGGAAAGAGAAGGGAATCCAACTAAGAAGAACAAAAACACCAAATCTCCATCTCAACAAACACAATCAAAGCCAAACATCATGGGCTTGTGGCCCCTCTCCTCCTCCTCCTCCTCCCGCAGCGACGCCATCCGCTCCGGCGACGCCATTCCCACCCGCCAAGAACGATCCATCTGCTGGGCCTCCCGCGACGCCTACTACGCGTGCCTCGACGCAAACAACATCGTCGACGCGAATAAGGACCCCTCTGCCACGAAGCGCACCTGTCCGCGCGAGACCGACGCTTTTGAGCGGGACTGCGCGGCCGCATGGGTCAAGTACTTCAAGCAGTGGCGCGTGGCGGACATTCAGAAGAAGAGAAGGCTGGAGGCGCTGAGGGAGCAGGGCGCGCAGGAGATTCAGGGTTCGCCGGCGTTTTTGCAGGGGGAGAGCAAGGGAGGAAAAGGGGCGGGTAAGGAGGAGATTCAGGATATGTTGGATAAGATGAGGAGGTAGAGAGGACTTGGTGTTGGAGGGGAGGGGGAGGAATCACCTGAAACGGAACGGATGGAGGTTTCCTTAGTTTTTGAAAACTTGTGGGAGCAAAAAAGAGGTAAGATGTAACATATGGACAGGAGCAGAATTATTGTATATTAGAATCGCACATGATACGTTTTGCGGAAGTGTGGTGCAGGATGAGCAAAGTGCATACCAACTCGCCTCGATATGATCGTGATGTGGAAACTTTTCTCAGTGCGTCGTTTTCGATGAGTCTCATCGTGAATACTGAACCCGTCCTATACATCTACCACAGACGGGTATTTGTAATCATTCCCAGTCTTGTAATACCTACATCATAAAGGAGGCGTTTTCTTGTCTCGTAACGCATTATCAACTGATCAGGGGTACCTCGTGGCATGGATGCACAAGTATTTCTAAGGGGAAGGAGGTGCAGTGCAAACAAGCCAAGTGGATAACAAGAACATCATTTTCATCACAGCATCTTGTGCATCGTTACATCCACGACCTTCTCACTACCTACGCAGCAAACCCACACCTTTTAACCAGATCCAATCCATGTAACAGACTTGATGTTATACTGCAACACACGAAACTACATGACAATCTGGCCCCCATCCATTTCCCTCGCCCTACCACGGAATCCAACCTCTAACCCACTATCCGGCATGACCGACCCTACTACAAAGAAGAAAAAAGGAATCGAAAACACAAAGAAAATACAGTGAATCAGAGCCTCTGACACGTATATATGTATGTATGTATGTGTGCCAGATGTATATAGTCATATTATAGAATTGGAACAGACAAGGAGGCCTCGACAAAAGAGAGAAGAAAAGGTTACACGTGCAGCAATTTGCAGACAGACAGACAGGTAGGCAGGCATGCTCGATGCGTCAATGGTATCATCCATATCTTTTTGGACAAGAAAACGACAGAAACAAACAAAGGAAAAAGAAAACAAAACGAAAAAAGATGTGATGGATTCGAGCCAGTCCATGACAGAAGAAAAGAATTGAAACCAAGTATTACCAACACTCCCTCCTGTACAGCCTTTCTCCTCCACCAGATTGGGCACCCCCGAACGAACTGTGCTTATCTTATGCTCCTTACTATCTGATCGAGTCACCGGTGCCCTCCCGCCTTCTCCCATTGCGTCTTCCTCTTATTGCTTGACTTCTCTTTGCCAAGGAGCGCCTCTTCCCGTGTCGATAACCGGCTGGCGTCGTCCGCAAATACCACATCCGCTTGCAATTTCGTGGCCTTGTACAACGTCTCATGCTATGCTGTAAAACAGATATGCTGAAAGAAATGTCCGCTTGAAACGAAAGCCTCTATCCCCTGCGGGGTGACCTCGCATATATCGGGACGCAGAAGGAAAGCCCCAACATCATGGATGCCTAGACCATGCGTATGCCGCCCCTACTTTGCGTTTCTTCATCCTTTGGCAATGGCGGCAGATTCTTGTTCAGGCTCTCCTTGCTCAATCGCGGTCGCAAAGTGTGCTCACGCTCGGGATCAAGCAGAGGGGTCGCAGGTGGCTGGTCCTTGGGCGGTGTTGGCGGCGGTGGCATGTTTGACTTACCGAAGGATCTGGTAGTGCCCTTTTTCAATATCGATGAGAATCCCCAGGTCGAGACGCCTTCGTTGCGATTATTTTCAGACGCCTCCTCAACCACGGGTAGGATTGAATCGTGCTGAAACGATGGGCGTATGTCCGGAGACGCTGACGTTGTGAGAACTCTATCCGGGACTTCCGACTCTGAGCTTCCATTCTTTTCTGTGCGCCGCACTTCCTTTGATGCAAGCTCCATCGTCTCCTGCACCTCTCTGGGAGAAACAGCGCCGTCAGGTAGCTCAGAAGGGATGTGATCTGACATGGGCGGGACTGCGTGGCTGTGCCAGTGTGACGAGTTGCGCTTGGCCGACGAAGCTTCGTTGGTAGAGGTCCGGCCTTCTAAAGCGTCCTGCTCTTTTTGCAATGCCTCCCTGCGAGCTTCTTCCGCTGACATGGTGATGCCCTCCACGAAATTGTAAAATCTGTCGCCATACTGTTCTGGTGGTAAGGCAGAGATTTGACTCCGGTCGCTGGACAAACCCTTCCAGAAATGCTCAATCTTTTTGATGACTCCGTACTGTACGCGATCCCACATTAGCAAGCACGACGAATGAGTCACTTTTTTTGGTAGCGCGCATGTCTTCAACTTACGTGTGTAAGACAATCGATAACGCCGAGGTAATAGACTTCTTCTGCTGGCGAATTGTCCTCATGAGTAGCTTGGAACCCTCCATCATCCTGGTTGAAGACGAAGCCAGGTCGAGAGTGAGTTTCGCCCAGCTCGCTGGGCATCTTATCAGCCTGGCCAATGGGTACCGGCCGCTCCTGCCGGATTTTCTCTCTCAGCTCCCGAATTTTTCTTACATTCTCCATCTTCGATGGGGTTCTGAGAAGCACGGAAGGCGGCTCGTCGGCGCTCGAGCTTTCACCTCCCGGGTTAAAGATCTGAAGAGTTTTGTCACGCAGGTTTTCTTCATTTCCCCGCGACAAGTCGTGAATACCTATCAGCAGTGAATAGTCCATGATCTGTAATCGTTTGAGAAGTACAACGTCCTTGCGTAGTTGTTCTAGAAACAGACGTTTCTTCTGAATGCCAAGCTCCAGATGTTGATGCCGCCTCAGCCAATTCAAGTCCTTGAGCGTTGCGCGAGGGTTCTTGTCCAAATCTTCTTCCTTGTAATCTCTACCAATAGTCGAACCTTTGAGGTCAAACGTAGTGTGGATGTCCCGATGTGGTGGGAACAAATTGTTCATGATGACGAAATGTATCTTCTTTCCGTAGGGCATTTTGACCCGGTGCAGGCCGTAAAACTGTGAAAGAAGGGTGTTGGGATTGCTCTGCACGTGGTTGTAATAGTCTCTCAAAACCTTTCTGAGAAATTTGTGTTCTGAATGGTGGATGGTCTTGATGATATACTTGTAATCTCTGGAGAAATAAAAGAAGCTTCCGCTCTTACCCGGAGAGCCGAGTTCAGAAAGAATGTATTTTCCAGTCAAGGACATTAAATAATCGGCAGGGTCGAGACGAAAAAGAGATCGTAAGCGACGGAAAACCCAAGGTGCGTAATCCTTGAATTTGAAATCATACTTGGCAGAGGGAACAAGTTCGTTTCCAGTGCTAATAAGCCTGCGTTAGTACCCACAATACTGTGAACTGGTCTAGTAAATTTGTGTGTTGAACTCACATATCGAATGTCGACTTTTGCTTCGCCTCAAAATCAGCATCCGTAAGTTCTCGGTCAAGCTTAGCATTTGTTCTCGAGACGGAAACTCGGATCCCGGTCAGCATATTATAAGCCGTGACCCAATTGGCATGAGTCTCGTCGACTTTGGTGCCGACCAGAACACGGTCGTCATCCTCTTCTTCCTTCCTTTTGCGCTTGCTAGCCCGCTTTTGTCGATAAGCTTCTGCCCAGCGAATGGCGTCCTCGTCTGCCAGAATCCCGTCCCTAGGTGCGTCAGACTGCATCGAACGAGTAGTCCTGCGAGCCAGGTTAAGTGAAGTTCGGTGATTCCCGACAGCAATGACGGGAGTAGGAGAAAATCTTCCGCTCGCGTGCGCCGTATCTATCCCATCTTTGGAGCCTCGGCCGGCCGGCTTTGGCACTTCAAGAGTGTGCCGATGTTTCAAAGCGGCACCAGGTGCCGGGGGTTGGAGATGCCCGGATGGTGATGCACCTACTGTCGGGCTGCCATGGTATGCTGGAGGAGAAGAATATCGGTGTGGCGAGACACGTGGTGGCACAAGCTCCGTGGTAGTTGATGATTGTACAACTGGAGGTGATGGTTGACCCTCCTTCTTCAGTGATTCAGGACTTGTGCTCATAACAGATGCCAATTCACCAGCAGCTCCTCCACCGTTTGCATACGGTGCATGGTTTAAATTGCCATCGGTTTGATGGGGATCCTGATCGGGCACTGGTGAGCCGGATACGGTCGTATTAGGAAGCAAATCAGGGACTTTCGAGACCAAAGCAGAGTTGGCATCGCCATTTGATGTAAGCTGTCCGGAAGCAATGCGATAAGGAAGAGTTGTAACGTGCGTTTTCAGCGAGTGTGGCATATGCTCTGGAGTGTCACTTCCATCAGGACCACTACTGTCGTTAGTGGTAGAATTCATACTCGTCGTCCTAGTTTCATTCCCAGCAAAGGGCATATGGTTTGTGTCAGATATGTCTGTTTCGTGGGAAGAAGAAGTTGAGCTCGTGTCGAAGCTCTCATGTATCGCTTCGGGATGCGTGTGACCTATCGAGTCGCCATTGACTTTGTTTTTGTCGGCGAGACCAAAATGATTACTAGGATCGAGGTTGAGCACGTCAGCTTCGGCAGAGAAGATGGGCGAGTTCTCGTCGTTGACAAACGAGGGCATTTCGTTCGATTTCCTGCGTTGACGCAGCCAATTCGGATTTCCTTGCACGCGTGAAGCTATTCCAAAGTGACAAAAGTGAAACGTTCCAGATGCTGCGTATCTTGGACAGTAGTTCAGTTGGCTGGGTTGTCTACTTCATATTTGTCCAACCATTTCGCGATGCGATGGCCAATGTGAAAGTAAGTGACTTTTCGCCTTCGTGAATGGTCCAGGCAGGTAAGCGACACACAGACCCGTCGGCGCGATAGGAGCGAGAGGCCTGGCAGAGTTGTCCAAGGTCGATCTAGGCCCCAGAAACGAACACACTCGGGGAGACTGGATCGAGAGAACGTCCAAAGGCTATTCGTAGTCGAATCTCAATAGGGATGCAATGGAGACAACGGTCGAGGAAGAAATACGAGGATCGGTAAGGACGGCGGAGCCAAGCAAAGTCGGTAGTGCCGAGCAGTGAGGAAGACTCGGAACACGGCGTCACGGTGTCACGATGTCACGGGCTCTAGACTGAGTTAACAGTTCGGTGTGGAAGAGAGATGCGCTGGACAGGACGTCGAGATGCTGGCAGTTGGACGTGGATGCGGATGTTGGATTGGAGACGACTCAGGCAGAAGCCGGCAACAAAGCTGGCGTTGTTGTCTGCTGCAAGGCACTTGAGTGGGCAGATGACGGGGGGTAAATGGGGCATACGGGGCGAGTGGGTGTGGCGGACTCGCAATTGGCAGGCCGCACTGCGCAGCACTCGAGACAACGCACATACACCGTACGAGGTATATTTGCACAGTACATAGGTACATGCGCTGCAGCGCGCCAGACCGGTGACATTGCCAAAGATTGGTCACTGGTCAGGGAAGTGTCAGGACTCAGGAGAGTGTCCGTCTGGTCTCTCAACTACATATTAAAGTACGGAGTAATTAGTCACGCAATTGACTCAGATTGGAGCGAATGAGGCACAGTGGAAGGAAGGAGCCCAGACAACCTGGGCAGGCACAAATTACAACGATCGCCGGCTGGGCGTTGCGAGTCGCGACTTGCGACTTGCGAGAAGAGGCACAAGGTGACCACTGACAGGGGCCAACACAGAGGCACCAACGGGGCCAACGCCGCATTCAGCTGCCATGGGCTGATTCAGGCACAGTGCCTTACGCAGGCCACACGGTAAATGTCGCCGCGATCCTGTGCTGGCGAGTCGAACTTGGCACTGTGCTCTTAGCCCACCCAACGCCCAGAACGCGACACGGCAATTACAGAGTACGGAGTAGTCATCTGCAGACCATAATTACACAGTGGCATGGTCCTCTCAACGCTCTCGAGATGGGTGCATCAGACGCGCAATCCAATGTGCATCCCGAGTCGAGGCGAGCGCGGCATTGCTCATTCGCCGGCCCGGCCGGGGCCGCCGGGATTCCAGTGGCAGTGCAGTGCTTTGTCGTCCCAAAAACTAAGTACCCAGGTACCTACTCCGTACTTGATTGTCCAGGATGTCAACAGTTTTGTTAGGTACATACCCGACGACGGTCATCGGGTCAATCTCATCTCAATCAGGAAGCGAGACACTGATCTCTGGAGGCTTCACATTTTAGGAAAATGAGGTTCAGTGTCATCTGCATGCACTTCAGAGGGGAAGGAAGGAGCTGGGTAAAAGGTGCCGCTGCGACAAAAGGAAGCTGCGAGTCTGCGGATTGAAGTGACTCAAAGCCAGCTCATCGCTTACTTGCAGTCTGGGTAAGCTCGTCAATCAGCTATGCTAGTATCATTATAGTACATGTAGCTCATGATTCATCCCGAGCTGCCTTCTTCTGCTGGGCATCGTCGACCAAACCTACGCGAGCACCAATTTTCCTATTCCATGCCCTTCAATAAATCGCGACCTACACGCCTCTTTAGCTCTGGCCACGACGCGCCATCTGTTCAAGGCAAACTCGAACCATCGTCAACTGCTGATGCAAACGAGCAATGGACCGGACGAAAGTCCTTACAGCTCTCCAACGCGACACCCGATGCCGTGTACAACGTCTTCAAGGGCCAGCTGGAGCAAGACACCGTCTCGTGTCCTGAATTGACCGCAGTTGCATATGACGGCAATAATGTTTGTGTGCCCAGTCGGCATAAGTCAAGCTCAAATACTAACACGTGGCATAGAATCCGCTGACGCAGCCTTCAAGAAGGATTGTCGGCCGCCGCATCTCTCGTTCAGTTCCACGGTCAGACAAGTCTCGATCTATCAAGGATAAGCGTTTGCAGCTTGTACAACAGTGGACGCAAAAACGCATCAAGTGGAACACCTCGTTCTTTGACGAACCCTTTACAATGAGAGACGGTCAGGGAAGGCGATTTCAAGCCCAGGACTCTCGTGGACGACTCGATTCTTGCGAAACGTACACACACCCAGCACACAGTCCACTCTGTACCGAAGCAATGAGCTCCTTGGCAAAGGCGGGAATGATGCTGGCTACCGAGGATCTAGACCGGTTGAGTGAGAGGGCGCGGATGTATCGAGAAGCGGTTGAGGAGCAGCAAACAGAAGGGTTTCGCACGGACAAGGTAGGCAATGCTGAATGAGAGCTGAACGTCTTCTCATCAGTTGACTCTTGTGCTTTTTTTTTTTTTGGCATGGAAATCTCTTCCAACGACAAGCATACAACTCAAGGAAGCACGTAGATCTGTACAATGCATACTACCTATCCCCATGCAGCGCCATACCAAGGACAGTTTGTACATGTCATGGTGCTCGAAGTTCTTCGCTCCCCCAGCTCTCTCAATACATATCAGTGTTTCAGGGCATGTATGTAGACATGTGGCGGCCATTTCTCCCGATACTTGCCTGATTCGCAACAGTGCCGGAGAATCGGACAGCACCGGAGAACCGGCTATGGCTGGACAGCGTCCAATCAAATATTTTTACCTACCTAGTCAATGGCCGCAACACTGACCAGACCGAGTGCCAAGTGGAGATTGCCATCGCCGGAGACGAGCTGTGGCGCCATTGATCAGGCGCGACTTCCAAGTTCCAAACACACCTTTCTTTCACATATAACATACGAACGTAGGCCTCTTTTGCTCCTTTTCGTTTTTGTTTTTTTTCCCTTTTCCGAATGAACGTCTCTCTTGACGCACATAGCCATGTTTCGCCACACGCTGCGATCCATTGCTCGAAGCAGCGCACCATCCTGGCGGCCGGTCGCCGCCAGGAGTTATGCCTCGGCCCGGGCCCCGAGTATCCCGTTTGAGTGGCAAGACCCACTTGCATCTAAGGACTTGTTGACCGAGGACGAGCTTGCCGTCGCAGAGACTGCTGAGAGGTACTGTCAAGAGAGATTGATGCCTCGAGTGTTGCGTACGTACGCATAAGCTTGCTCGTCAGCCTCCGTTTAACCACCCGGACAAGGGTTGGAGTGTTGGCATCTCTTACTGGTCAACGTCACTGCGAATCGGATTTGCCCAACTTGACTAATATATGTTGCAGAAGCGTACCGCGATGAACATTTTGACCCCAAGATTTTGGAGGAGATGGGTGAGCTTGGCTTGCTCGGGGCCAATATTCATGGATATGGCTGTCCTGGCGTATCCGGGGTTGCTGGCGCCTTGATTTGTCGAGCTGTCGAACGTGTTGACAGTGGTTACAGATCTGGATTATCCGTACAGTCGACACTCGTCATGGGTGGTATCAACACGTTTGGCTCTGAAGAGCAAAAGGAACGATTATTGCCCCAAATGGCCCAGGGCAAGCTCCTGGGTGCTTTTGGTCTCACAGAGCCTAACCATGGAAGCGATCCCGGCAGTATGGAGAGCGTGGCCAAGCCGCACCCTACCAAGAAGGGATACTATTCTCTAAGCGGAGCCAAGACGTGGATCACGAACAGTCCCATTGCCGACGTGCTTGTAGTCTGGGCGAAGCTGCAGGAGACCGGCAAGATCCGAGGCTTCCTAGTTGAGAGAAAAGACTGCCCGCCTGGAACGCTGTCCACGCCGGCCATCCATGACAAGACTGGCCTGCGAGCCTCCATCACCGGCATGATTCAAATGGACGAGTGCCCCGTTCCCGAGGCGAACATGTTTCCCGATGTCGAGGGTCTCCGAGGTCCCTTGAGCTGCCTCAACAACGCTCGTTATGGCATCTGTATGGGTGTCATGGGCGCTTTGGAAGACTGCCTCGCCCGGGCCCGGACCTATTCTCTGGAACGCAAGCAGTTCAAAGGCAACCCGATCGGCCGATACCAGCTCATTCAGAAGAAACTGGCCGACGCTGCCACGGCTGCTTCGTATGGAACCCTTGCCGCCATACAGGTTGGTCGACTCAAGGATGAGGGCAAAGCGAACCCATTGATGATTTGCATGGTCAAGAGACAAAACTGCGACCTTGCATTGCAAAACGCGAGACTTCTCCAAGAGGTTTTTGGGGGCAATGCCGTGAGTGATGAGTATCACATCGGCCGCCATGTGGCCAATCTGTTTGTGGCGCAGACCTATGAAGGACAGAGTGACATTCACAGTAAGTTGGGATGAGTCACAAGAAAGGAAACACCAAAGGTAGCACAGGCTAACATGGTTCACAGGTCTTATATTGGGAGAAGGCATCACCGGTCTCAACGCATTCTATTGAAGGGATTCAGGGACACCAAATCAACAATGACACAACGGGTAGCAACACCCTCTGCACTGGGTGATGTACAAGTGTAAGATGAGTATCATAGTGTATCAAGTACCACTTAAAATATGGAAACATGATTTGACCAGGAAATCATGTGAGAGGATCGAGCATCATTAGTTTGGCGCTCGACTCTGTGCCGCTCTGAATCTGTGTTGTATTTTCACGCCGGATAATACACCGCACATGAACACTGCACGTGACAAACCCAAAGCGCTTCGAGGGCCCGTGACTCTCTGTTCTCTTTAGGAACACTAGGTAGTTAGGAACAAAGGGAAGAATACTCACTCCATTCCGTGGCCAGAGCTTACTCAGAGCTGTGAAACACTTTATGCAACGCCAAAGTGGCCAAGATCGCGATTAATCAGCCGAGGCCTGGGATGTTGGAAACCTTGATGAATGTCGATCTGTAGCGAGTGTGATTGGCCTTGGGCCCAGTAGTGTTAGGTAGTGCGTCAGTCGGATTGTGCTTGCCACTTTGGCTTTGCGAGGAAGCTGCAATCGTGTTTTGCCCGCCCCGCTCGGTCCAAGTGTTTGTTCGCCCAAAGAGAAGCTTTTTTCCGGTTCGGATAGGTCGAGCCACGGCCCACGATTCGCGTTGGGCCTCCAAGGTCCAAGGGGCTCTTCGCGGACGGCTTGCCATGTGGGCGATGGGAGCGAAAGATTGGCAAGTTGCAGGCTGTTTCCGAATCCATGCCACAGTGGGTGATACGGGTTGCAACTTGAACAGTGTGTATGTGTACTCTGTACGGTACGGTACATATATCCCACATGCCGCGAACAGCTCTTCCTCCAGAGTCCAGAGTCCAAGCCCCCCCCCGGCTGGCCACGTCTACTCCGTAAAAGCCCAAAAAGCGCCCACTTCTTCCGGGCGCCCACTCTGTGACTCTTCCCCCCTCCTTTCAGCCTTTCCTCCTTTCCTGGCCCCGTGCTCTCAGATTCCAACCAGACTTTTGAACTTACCCCTGCACTTTCTCTCTCTTTCCATACACATAACCCATCAGCTTGACCTGCTTTCCCGCAACAACTCGCGACATCGTCAACTTCTGTCCATAACCCTTCTCGCACATCGTGCACCTCGTTCGACCAACATATACCTGATCGACCCAGACTTCCACTTAATCCTCGACGGCTTATTTCTCCTGGTCTTCTTCCTCGGCGACTGCCAACTAGCTGGACCAACACGTTGTTCATTGAAGTGCGTCATTCTGTCCGCCCGCTCGTCCCGCTCCGCTGTTTTTGACCCCTCCCCCTCTTTGAACGTGCGAAAAAAAAAACGAGAAAAAATAGGAAACTAATCGTGATCCTACAGCATCGAAAACAAAACAACAAAAGAAATCATCAGACATGGCTCTTAAGCGCATCAACAAGGAGCTCACTGACCTCGGCCGGTAAATATTCCACTTTACTCTCTGTCATTACATATTGGGTCTCGTTTTGTAATCTCGTGAGAGATGTGGTCTCTTCCTTTCGGCGCCCAATGCTGCGAGGTGGGGCGTACAGTGAGCGGGGTGCTATGCTACCTTTTGCATCAACACGCATGATACGGCTGTCGCAGAGAGCAACGAGACCCAATCTAGGCCGGCCGCTTTGTCGCTCGAGACTCGTCGGGTCGTCTTTGCTCCTTCCTGTCGCCCTTCTCTGCCCTGCGCAAGTTCTTGAAGCCTGCTAACACGGTCGGCTGCGTAGTGACCCGCCGTCGTCTTGCTCTGCCGGCCCAGTCGGCGAAGACCTGGTACGTTTGATGTCGGCTCCCAGCGAGCCGTTTTCCTGCTCTTCTCCTCCATCCTCTTTCAAGCTGTTGTTCGACTGCTTTTTACAAAGGCATTTAGTAGCTTTGCCCGGCAAGGCTCCGATGACCTGCAATTTAGCTAGCGACAGAGGCTAACATATTTCAATAGTTTCACTGGCAAGCAACGATCATGGGACCCGTAAGTTGACTCGAGACTAGACAACCAGCCGGCGAGAAACCGTAGCTGGCAAGCCCATTCTGCCAGAAATTGCCTCTGTCATGAAAAGTTATCCAGTGATTCATTTCGCTGGTGTGACTTGTTGGGAACGCCATACTGACCCGCGTTTAATAGGGCGATTCACCATACTCTGGAGGTGTATTCTTCCTTGCCATTCACTTTCCCACTGACTACCCCTTTAAGCCCCCCAAGGTCAACTTCACCACTCGCATCTATCACCCAAACATCAACTCAAACGGCAGCATTTGCTTAGATATCTTGCGAGACCAGTGGAGCCCCGCTCTTACCATTTCCAAAGGTATGCTTTTCTTGTTTCTTTTATTGCTCGTTCCAAGGCCACTTCACCACTTTATAATACGTCGTGCTAATGGGATGGTAAATAGTCCTGCTCTCCATCTGCTCTATGCTCACAGACCCCAACCCTGACGACCCTCTGGTGCCTGAAATTGCCCATGTGTACAAGACGGATAGGCCCCGATATGAGGCGACGGCGCGGGAATGGACTCGAAAGTATGCCGTTTAAATTGAGGGCACAGATATATGGCTAGGGATGATGGGGGAGGATAATGAAGAAAGTTTGTTTTCTCAGTTGCAATACCGGCGTCCCATTCGGACATGGGGGTTCAGTGAACGTGCTCGCTTGTCAGATAGCAGTGGAATGGAGCAGGTCAAATACCCGCCAGAGGCCCTCGAGCCTTACTCAGAATATTTTAGTTAAGCTGCTTGATGACAATGGATGCGAGGCTTTGGATGAGGAGGTGGTGACAGCGCAAACTAGACATATCACATTCAGCTACCAAGGGGATTAACACGCGGCTGTCATGTCGTTCTTTTGCATTGATGCATGTGATGTGACATAGAACTAGCAGCCTCAATAGCATTCTTTAAATGCACCATTATCTCGATAGCTTCCGAGGCATAATGGCCAAGACAACCAAAGCGAGAAGTGGATGAAGCGGTCGGGCTTTCCTACGCGGCGCGAAGGTGAGGCGAGCACAGAATATGTATGTAGTATTCAATGTATGTGTATATCATTGTATGCATCATGTATGTATATCATGTATGCGGAGTATGTACCCCGATGTGGGTGGCAGCTGTAGGTATCGATGACATGGACATATATATGCGCTAGTCGAGCCTCGCCTCTGGCAGCCGGCCGGTTGACTTCCAAGAGGAACGACCAATTATTTACGGCGTACATACCTGCTGAACTCGGTATACGCACTCAAAAAGAGAGGTC
Source organism: Claviceps arundinis (assembly GCA_018360175.1). Classification (NCBI taxonomy): domain Eukaryota; kingdom Fungi; phylum Ascomycota; class Sordariomycetes; order Hypocreales; family Clavicipitaceae; genus Claviceps; species Claviceps arundinis. The sequence continues at coordinate 164,788 of SRPS01000012.1, forward strand.
GTTTGGATGATTATCCATTCAAGTCATCAAACGACCAAAGACTCCATGCTTCTAATAACCTAACTTGAAGCTTCTCGGCGTACAGTCTAGACTCTAGACTCTACAGGAACTTGAGAGTTGAGAAGCTGCATGGTCACGTGTACGGTGTGTATGGCCCCACAACACAGAAAAGCCCGTCGGCGTTGCAGGCCGCTTTCCCTGAACCGCCCGCATGGACTACGGAGTAATGCCTTGCAAGTTGCGGCGCCGGTGGGCCGTTTTGTGACGGCTTTGCGCTCGGGGTCTCGTTTCTGGAGCTTGGTCTTGACTCTTGATTCGTTTTCGGTGCTATGTAGGTATTTTGTTGTTGTGGGATGGAGGAATTGATGGGGATGTTTATGTATGTTGATAGGGGGCAGCTATGTTTTACAAGGACTGGTTCTTTCTGTGGCTCTTCTCCACTGAAAATGTACCAAGTACATAGGTAGGTACATAGGTATGTTAGGTACCTAATGTGTGTATGGGGTTTGCTTCGAGGCGAAGCTGTTTGCGGGGATCGGCTTGGAAGTTGGGTTGGATCATGATGTTACATGGTGTCATTGGGGATGATGTTTGTCCCGGACGTGGTTGTTTCAAAATTTGTACATATGTACCAAGACTGTACCAAGACCGGGTCTGTAGGCCCGTAGCGCTAGGCAGGTACATGTATGTAATAACTTTAGGTAGGTACTGTATCGTCTTGCGGTGCATTCGTGAACCCGCGCTGCAGTGGTGACGACTTTTAGCTTTGGAGCAGGCCATCTACGCGGGGAGAAGAATGATAAGAAAATGAGGGCTGATAGAGAGGCTCTAGGTACATAGGTATGTCTTTTTACATAGCTTCTTCTTCGTGGCGATTTTTTCTCTTCTGGCAGAAGCACTTGTTGTGGGCACAGGGAGTTGCTTGCTGGCTTAGACGGGGACCTAGTTGAAGCTTGCGAAGTCAATGCGCTGGCTGTCATTGCCCGTGCATTTTCCGTCCTACTCTTCATTTCTTTGACGGATCTCTTCGCAGTACCTGTCACTCCTTATTATTCTCCATTCTTTTTCTTTCTATTTAGTTTTGTAAATTCAGCAGGATCTGAATATCCGTTCATGATAACAACGTCGTCGCTCGCTCCGTACCGCATCTCCTTGAGGCCCGTGGATAGCCGATTCGTTCTGTAATAGAGCATCGCAGCGCCTCGCCTCACATTCGCCACCCCCGGGCCCTCTCCCCGTCTCCGTCTTCCGAAGCGCAACGCTCAACTGAACTGGGACGGCAAAAAAAAAAGAAGAAGGGAAAAACAGGGAATTTGGGCGACTCTTTCGCATTGGACGGACACGCCGACAGTCATGGATAGCCCTTTGGAACTACCGAATGCGCCCTTTCAGCGAACGTGGGAACGGCGGTCGTCCGAGCAGGAAAGATGGACGGAACTCACAAGATTGCTCCTCTCGGGCAAGATGACACAGGAAAAGCAGCAGGAACTTTCGTCGAGGGAAAAATTTGATCGGTGGATGATTAATGAGGGGCAAAGACGGGTGTAAGTCTGCTGGATGTTTTGATGTGAAGATTGAGAATCAGGATGGAGACGGAAAAATTCGGAATTGGTGAGGAAGAGTAAATTGAGGAAGAAGAGGAACCACAAGAGTCAGAGGAGTAGAGGAAGAGGACTCACCAAAAGAAAGAATGTCAAGCTAACGCGCTCAGATTTGTTTTCGTCTTCACACTCTTACATGCGCTCATCTTCGTCTTTGCCTCGATCCACTACTCCCTCAAAGACAATCTACAAGGCGCCAGGAATGTCTTCGGTTTTAGTTTTACGATATCTCGCGCAGCGGCCCTCGTCCTGCACGTCGATGTGGCCCTCATCCTATTCCCCGTGTGCCGCACGCTGATATCGCTCGCGCGCCAGACGCCCCTCAACGGCATCATCCAGTTCGACAAGCACGTCACCTTCCACATCACGACGGCTTGGTCCATCGTCTTCTTCTCGTGGGTGCACGTCATTGCGCACTGGACCAACTTTGCCCGCCTCGCAGCCAAGAACAACCTAGGCTTCTATGGATGGCTTCTGGCCAACTTTACCACGGGGCCTGGCTGGACGGGCTATGTGATGCTCATCGCGCTCATGGGCATTGTGATAACATCTATTGAGAAGCCCCGACGAGCCAATTACGAGCGGTTCTGGTACACGCACCACCTGTTCATCGTCTTCTTCTTATTCTGGTCTTTACATGGCGCGTTCTGCATGATCCAGCCAGATGTGGCGCCCTTTTGTTCCGGTATCGGTACGGCGGCTGTGGGCGTCTTCTGGAAGTATTGGATGTACGGCGGCTTCGTCTATCTGGCGGAGCGAGTGGCGCGAGAGATTCGCGGCCGGCACAAGACGTCCATCCTTAAAGTCATTCAGCACCCCAGCCGGGTATGTGAGATCCAGATTCGAAAGGAAAAGACCAAGGTACCTGCCGCCGGACAGTATATCCTGTTTTGCTGTCCGGCCGTATCGCTGTGGCAGTATCATCCCTTTACTCTGACCAGTGCGCCCGAGGAGGACTACATCTCGATTCATATTCGCTGCCAGGGCGACTTTACCATGGCTGTGGCCCGCGCACTGGGATGCGACTGGGATCGCAAGGGCGACGACCCCGACGACACCAGCAAGGTCGTCGGTGTAGACAAAAACACCAACGGGGTACATCCCTCTCTCCAGCGCGTCCTACCGCGTGTCTACGTCGATGGCCCCTTTGGATCCGCTTCACAAGACGTCTTCAAGTACGAGACGTCGGTGCTCGTCGGCGCCGGCATTGGCGTCACCCCCTTTGCCTCGATCCTCAAATCCATCTGGTACCGGATGAACTACCCGCAAAGGACGTGCCGTCTATCCAAGGTGTACTTCTTCTGGATCTGCCGCGACTTTGAGTCCTTTGAGTGGTTCCGCTCCTTACTCCTCGCCGTAGAGGCGCAGGATATTTCGCACCGCATCGAGATTCACACCTATCTGACGGCCAAGATTACCGCCGACGATGCCTCCAACATCATGATCAACGATGCCAATGCGGAAAAGGACACCATCACGGGGCTGAGGAGCCCGACTAGCTTCGGGAGACCGAACTGGGACTTGATCTTTCGGGGGATTCGGAAGCTGCACTATCCGGGCGAGGCGGGTGTGTTTTTCTGCGGTCCCAAGCCGCTGGGTAGTGCCCTGCATGTGTGTTGCAATAAATATACGGAACCTGGGTAGGTTCTCCCCCCTCGCGTTCCCCCTTCTGATGCCCTTGCATTGTTCTGAACTTGTGGTGTTGCGGGATGACACGTGATGTCTCACTTGCTGCGCTGGCGCTGCATAGTCTTAAGATGGGTTTTGGAATGACGAGCTAATCAATTGGAGCAGATTTTCGTACGTGTGGAGTAAGGAGAATTTTTGATTCCGTGACCGAAACTTAATTGTCACTATCATCAGCAGCAATAATGTTTTTGTCAACTTTCGAGGCATTGGGAGGAGTACCTATGGAAGGAAGTCATGTACCTAGCAGACGGTTTCCTTTGATACCGCACCTCTGGCTGCCTGGCACGCTGTTGCCGCTTCCTAATCAAGGATTTAGTTTGCAAATTGCGAGACATCAAGTCCAAGATACGTAGGGAGAGGAGAACTCAGAATAGGGGTCCACCTTAGCCCGTGGTGTCTCATCGTCATTGTGTTAGAACTTAGGAGTCAGGACATAGAAGTGTGTTAGGGTTCTACTTTGATTACCCCACGATCTTTAGTTTTCTTCTCTTCTTGATTGCAACATGGTAAACGTGACCTTGAGAGGTGGCGTGGTTGTATACTGGTGGTGGCGTCTGGCGTCTATGTATGTACATTAGGTAACTCCGTACGATGTCAAGCGCGCCGAGGCTGTGCGCGCGCCACAGCGTGCTGAATACGAAAGGGGTTCTTTGTCTGGTCCTACCAACGGCAACCTTTTCAGCTCCAGAAACTTCGTATTGGTCGAGGAAGAAGGTCTCTAGGCTTTTTCTCCTGTTGTAACTTGTACTCCGTATGTCAGTGATTATCGCTTTGTTCCTTTGCCCACTCCAGAGTCCAGATGCCCTCGCCCTCTTCCAGTCTCTGCGCTTTCCCTTTTGTTCTCTTCGAGACTTCCACGTGTGTACGCCATGGCCACAGACGGCTACAAGAGAGCCGCCTCGAATCGCCTCGAATCGCCTCACTTCGGGCCTACCTACACACACTGGCGATGGCTGTCGGGGCAAAAGTTAAAACAGAGGCCCAGAAAACCACGGATGTTGGTACTTGATGGTGCTGGTCAGTGGTGCCTGTGGCTGAAAGTAGCGCCGTGGAGGCTGCGTGGAGTGAGGAAGGAGCGAGACGACATGGGCCAGTCAAGATCTCGAGAATAATAAGGCGGTCTTTCCATGGCATTGCTGCCCCGCCGGCCACGCTGGGTGGTCCTCAATGCGCCGAGCCCGACCGTCTGCCCCGAGCAAATGACTAGCTATCGACCAATCACCGTCCGTAGTGCCTGGGTGGACTTGCCTAAAGTGCCTAACGTGCCTGGATTCCCTGGACCGCCGTCTTCCCCCAGACGGACATCCAGACATTTAGTAAGTTAGGACGTTGAATGCATCGTCATCTTCTTCCCATCTCATTCCCTTCCCATCAATCGTCCCATTCTTACTCTCGCTTGCATCGCCTTGCACCCTGTTCAACGGACCATCTGCGGTTTGGTCCGCTAGGCTCATTTTACATGTCACTTTCACCATTTCATTTGCCGTGGCCATTCATTCTTCTTTCATTCTTCACCTCCATTGGGTGACATTGGCTTATTATCCACACACTAGCCTGCCGGCCTTTTCTTTCTCTTTGGTGGTCGATTTCTCGACTCATGGAGGTAGGCCAGTAGTCGCTCTACTCTCACCCCCTTCGAACCTACCTACACCCACCACCCAGTCTCCAGATCTCGTTCTTCGAATCAGGTTTCGTGCGACGTCGACATTGGACAACAAATCCTTTCAACGACAATTGCTTAGCAGGTCGATTGCGACTCTACTTGCCGACCAAAACCCGACAATTTATACACAATATACACTCACCAGAGTCAAAACGCACTTCCCGTCACTAGGCAGGCGAGAGGAGGGAGGGCTAGTTGGATTGGGCCCGCCACGTTTCGCACGACCATCAGTTCGGGAGCGACGCCGCACAATTGGGAACTTTTCCTTGTTCAACCGTTCCCTTCGGAAACCTCAATTGCTCTCTCTTCCCAGACGTTCTTCATCCTCTGGTAGCCGGGTTATTTTTTCTGTTGCCTGCCACTCACTGCGGCCTGCGAAATGCGTCTCTCGTGGGGATTCGCTCTGAGCGCCGCTCTCAGTGCCGAGGCTGGTCGACTTGTCGCCCGTCAGAATTTCGGAAGTAGCTCTATGGCACCTCTGACTACTTCGAGTCTTGGTCCTGTCTTTACAAGCAGCACTCCCATTCCAACTACGCCCCTTGCACCCATCACTACTACCGCGACGCAAGGCGGCGACACCACTATCTTCGCCACGCGGACTATAACTGTGCCGGACAGTGGAAATATTGTGACCAGCACGACGACGTTGTTCTCTAGCCTTCTAGTCACTGTCACCGTGACGACAACTGATGTTGCGACAACGACCGTTACTAGCCGCGACAATGAGACGGCGACCAAGACAGTCTACGTCACTTCGACTCAAATCGTCAATGCGAAGCGTGCTGTAGAGGAGGACTTGATTTATGTCGGCGACGTACCTGCGCAAGTTGAGGCTCAAGCCACCCCCATGCCGGCCGTTCTGCCTCCGCGAGCCGACCATGCCGGGCTGCAAAAACGTGCGTTGATCACCAACTTCGTCACTGTCACCGTTGGCAGCGGCGGAGGAGACTCGACTGTGCTCGTGACTGCTACTAGGGTCATCAAGTCTACGACGACCACACTGGTTCACACCACATCCTTTGTTACCGAAACCGAGCAAGCGAATGCCAAGACCACCTTGACCACCACGGCGACCATTATCCTGAAGCTGACACAAGTTTCGATCGGAGCTGTCGAGACATCTACCTCGACACCTACCGGTACCCCTGCAAGCAGTGGAAATACCGGCAACAAGGACGACGGTAGCAACGATAGTGGCCTATCAACCGGTGCCAAGGCGGGTATCGGTGCTGGAGTCGGTGTTGCCGCATTGGCCGCCATTGGTGCTCTGGCTTTTTGCTTCATCAGACGACACCGGAACCCGAAGCCTGATCCAGATGACTTGCTGGGCCCTTCGTCCGAGGTGCCCGTCGGTGTCGGCTCTGCCCCCGGTCCTCGTTCGCGGCCCATGTCTCAGGGACTCTCGTCTACTCCTGGAGTCGCTCCACGCCGCAGTCCAATGCTCCCCAATATTCAGCCCGAGGGCTATCGCGGGACCGCCATGGGAGATGGCCGTACTGGCTACGCGAAGCCCGAGACTTATGGCTCCTCGTATGGCCCTACGCGAAGTGCAACCACCAACACGGCGAACAGCGCATGGTCTCACGGGGATCAACTTCCAAGTCATCCTACACCCGAGCCCAATAATTCATCTTTGGTCAGCCCCGTGACTGCCCGACCCGATACCGCCGAGCTGGGAAATGACGGTGCTGGTGCCAAATGGGTTCAGACCGAAGCTGCCGAGATGGCGACAGATAATCCAGCCGCCGCAAAATGGCACGCAGACGACGCACATGAGATTGATGGTCAAGCCATAACGAGCCATCAAAGCGGGCCGGTGTACGAAATGCCTACAGAAACTTATCGATGAACGAAACTAAACGAGTCGAGACGCGATAGCCACTGACGGCGCATATAAAAAGGGGCCTTGCTTGGTTTTGGCTCATAACGATACTTGTTTAGAGCAGTCCTGAGCGTCAATCACTTTTCCAAAGCTGCATGATTAGACATGGTACGAAGATATATACTCTGCATTCTTGGGTAGACCATCAGAAGATGGCATAATGGGTCATTGGCGCGCGTGTTTTCTTCCATTGCGGGGCCTTCTTCTTTCTGTTCTTGTTGTTTCTCATAAAATCTTGTCTCTGTAGATGAGAGTGTGGTATGCATATTAATGGTTTGAAGCAGAAGCAGACTCTTCTGAAATTGAATTTCAGAAGCAGCATCTTGTTCTTCTTTCTTTTCTTTTTTGGACGACGTAATCAGAGGAGCTGTCTTGAGCTGCCTAACCACTGCGGTGGTATTTGTTTTCTTGTTGAAGCGTAGAATACTTGAGAATATGAAGTCGAAGCGAGATTACGGCGTTTGTCGTTGTACAGAACAGTGACGACCTTGGTGATACACATTCACCCACTCGAAGGCAAGTTGATGACTATGTATCAGCGTTTACAGAATCAGAAGCGTGCGTCTCATAATTTTCTCGGCGCGTGATGTTTTGGCCAATAGATTTCTCTGCCGCGTATGTACGGAGTATGTATGTATGTAATAAGGTTAGGTACCTATGTTCCAACTTCCTTCCCAAGAGCTGGGAACGGGCGGGGGGGGGGGGGGGGGGGGGGCCGATCTTGGCATCGTGTCCAATCACAGGGCAGGAATACGATACGGAACGAACCCATGGGACCGCGCGCCTTACGGGTCTTGATGTCAGACTCTTGTGGTTGCAACGTCGGCATCTGACTTTTGTCGTTTGTCGGTTTCAAGATGAGACGACTTTCATATTCCGTAGGAGGTACATTAGGTAGGTAGTAATCTGCATATCATCCCCTGCATTGGCGATCCGTTTTTCGGATCCTGTCCCCCACTCTCTTACTCGTGAGTCGTGAGTCGTTACGGGCGCGGCGGGGCAAAAATTGCACCAAGTTCCAACATGTCACAACAAAAAGATGAGATCATTGAAGAGGCCGGAGGCGACACTCATGTGTGTATGTACATAACATACAAGAACGACTTCACCAGACACGTTTCCAGACAAGACAACTTCAAGCGAGGCGTATTCAACACCACCAACATCAACCCTCATCTGACGCAAACTCTCCCCCCCATCATGGGCCCTCCCCGCGAGGATGAGCCCTCCCGGTCCTCAAACACAGACAACCACCACCACAATGAGCTTCCCGCCTCCGAAGCCTCCTCCCCCCCCTCAGAAGAAGAAGCCCGTCTAGTCCGCAAATTAGACCTCCATCTCATCCCCCTCATCATGGCCATCTACCTCTTCAGCTTCATCGACCGCGTCAACGTCGGCAACGCCCGCCTGTACCACCTCGAGCGGGACCTCTCCCTCACGCCCTCCCAATTCCAACTCATCCTCTCCGTCTTCTTCATCCCGTATATGCTCTTCGAAGTACCCTCCAACTTGGTCTTGAAGCGGTTCACGCCCCGGAGGTGGATCGCCTTTATTACCTTCTCATGGGGCCTTGTCGCTACGCTGATGGGCCTGGTGGGTTCCTTTGGGAGTTTACTGGCGTGTAGGGTACTGCTTGGGGCTTTGGAGGCGGGGCTTTTCCCTGGGTTGACTGTTTATTTGACGTTTTTTTATACGAGGAATGAGCTTGCGTTGAGGGTTGGGTATTTGTTTGTGAGTGCGGCGGTGGCGGGTGCGTTGGGGGGGTTGTTGGCGTATGGGATAGGGGGGTTGGATGGCCGGGCGGGTATGAGTGGGTGGAGGTGGATTTTTATCATTGAGGGGATTCCGAGTGCAGTGTTGGGGGTGGTGGCTTATTTCATGTTGCCGAATGATGCGGCGTCGGCGGGGTTTTTGGATGACAAGGAGAGGGTGTTGATGGAGGAGAGGAGGAGGAGGGGGTATGGGTGTACGGAGGGAGGGGAGGAGGTGAGGAGGCGAGATGTTTGGAAGGCGGTGACAGATTATAAGGCTTGGGGGTTTTATGTTGCGCAGTTTGGGGTTGATACCATGTTATACGGTGAGTGGTGCAGTTTTGCTCGTTCTTCATCTTCAACTTCATTCTTCACTCTTCTTCACTTCTTCACTTCTTCACCGTTTGTGGAAGCAAAATACCTGCTGACATCCACCACTCTCAGGCTTCTCAACTTTCCTTCCCACCATCATTCAGGCCCTCGGCAGATGGTCATCCGCTCAGGTCCAACTCCTCACCATTCCATGCTACTTTGTCGGCGCAGCTACCTACATGGCCACGGCCTGGCTCTCAGATCGCCTCCAGATGCGCGGCCTCTTCTGCGTGCTGTTCGGGTCCGTAAGCGTGATAGGCTACGGGGTCTTGCTGGCTGATGCCTCGCCTGGGGTGCACTATTTTGCGTGCTTCTTGGTTGCGGGCGGGTTGTACGTTGTTGTCGGTCTGCCGTTGGCGTGGGTGCGTATTCCCATTATACTGGTCTGGCTGTTATCAGATGGCCAATACTGATCAATGAACGGTCCATGCTGACGCTCTGAGAATGTAGCTGCCGAACAACTCGCCTCGTTATGGCAAGAGGACTACGTCGACGGGCTTGCAGCTTACCTTTGGGAATGCGGCGGGCGTCATGTCTGCGTTTATATAGTAAGTCTGGCCCCTTGTCAAGTTCTGTCCAGTCTTCTTTTGCTATGCCAAGTTCGAGGGTAGTGGTTAAGTATACTTGACCCTTCTTTCGGCCATAGGAGACTGAAATATTCCCCTTTTACCCCTTTGCCCTTGGTTTATCTTCGGTACTTTACAATTTTCCCAATGTCTTTCTTCATTCCCCATGTTATATTCCAATTTCATCACTCATGCTCTATAGCCCAAAGCCAGATCAACCGCGTTATATCCGCGGTCATGCTGTGAGCCTCGCCATGGTGGGCATGGGCACAGCTATCTACGGCTTCCTCTGGTACTGGTACCGGCGGGAGAACAGCAAGCGAGACCGAGGCATGATGCGTGAAGAGCACCGCGCCATGCAGGAGGAGGAGCTGGCGGGGCTAGGGGACGATTCGCCGCGGTTTCGATATACCATCTGACGTGGCCATTCATGAACATTGAACGCTCGCTCACACACGCAGCTATGCCATTAGACGCGCATATTTCAGATACATACCTATACATATACCCAAGCATACATATGTCTTTTACGCAAAACACACATACCCATACACATAGTTTCATTAATGCTTGCTTACACTATGTACCAGAGGACCGCCCATGTCCAAATGAATGAATACAGGTACCTCCGTTCATTACCGAGTCGGAACAGACAATCATTACAGACATTAATATAGATACCCCATCTAGGTGATTAATCACTTGACATCCCTCGCGTCCACCCTTCAGCCTGCGTTCTACACATTATATGAAGATATCTTCTTTGCATCTTGCTCGACGTAGACCCGGAGAAAGACCGGCTTTCTCAGTCTCAGTGCAATCGAATCTCTTCCCATGAAGTCCCTTTCCACACATAGGAGAGCTGATGGAAACCGAACAAAAACATCGTCTCCCCGCCCAAATCACTTATCAGCATTGACCATAGGCAGCCTACAGCAAAATCAGCCCATACGTGGCCAGCCCAACCACAATGCTAAGCTTCCGCAGTCCCGGCTCTGTGGGTCGTCTGCCCGCATTCGCACGTACAGCATTCGGAATCGATGTCTTGGGAGGGAAAGTTGTGCTTTTGGGCCCCGTTGTAGTGCCATTTGCACTGCTCGAATATTGAGGGTCATGGCTCGTGACCGAGTCTACATATGACGTATCTGATGAAGTCTTCGTAGTAGTCAGCGCCGAAGTCGACGACACACCCGTTGGTACACCTATTGAGACGATTTCTGTGGTCGTGGCATCAATTGAAAAGGTAGAAGATGCTTCTGTCGGAGTCGTGTCCTGTGCCAAGACATGTCCGGCCAGTGCGAGCAGAATGGTGAGCAGATGGAACAAGCTGCAAGCCATGATGTGTTGTCTTTCTTGTCTTATCGCTTGCTTGCTAAGAAATCCCTGGCCTTTGGCTTTGGGTAGAGCGTTTTTTATGAAGCGGCGAATTTTGAGGTTGCAAGTTATCGTGAGGTGAAGCAGTACTGCCAATCAATGAGTGTAAATCAGCTGTGTTTGTGATGCGATCAAGATGTGATGAGAAACCCCGTCAGAAATCCCGCCCCCCTTCCGCTACACCTCGATCTCTTTATATCTTCGCTGCTCACACAGCGCATATTCCATCTCGCATTCTTTCCCACAGTTCTCGGTCGGGGAAGCGCACATGGCGCATGTCCAGAAATCCAATATGGCACGACCACATTCAGAAAAACGCAAGTTCAAGTGTCGCATGGCCGTGTGTCTGGCATGCAATCAAACGTACTGCGTGTTGTCGGACCCGCGCCGTGGCAGAGGCTCGTCACTTCCTCGCAGAGCCCAAGGAGAGTGGCTGTCTTTCTGATACGGCGCAGAACATTTGACGACGATGAAAGGTGTCAGAAATGCTGGTTCCAATGGTCTAGAAATCTGTGTTGGTCTCGCCAGGTCGGATTCGTCGAGCAAAGTCCAGCAAAGGGATTCGACGACTCCCTTAACTTTGGCGTCGCTCGACTCCACTAGTGGCTCAAGGAGGTACATACCCCATGGCCGACCCTTTTCGCGACCGAGACAAATATTGAGAAGGGGGGGATATTGTTTCTTTTCTTCTTGCGTCTTCCGTGGAAGCTCTACAGTTGGCAAGGTCCGCGATTCAATGCATTCCGGTGCACACCATTTGGCGTCGTTTGGGCGAAGCTGTTTCCATGCAACCACGCACTTAACGTGAACCTGAGTCCATATTAGTCGCCATGACCGCATCCAAGTATGCTAGTTTCGATTTTCAGAAACTTGCGCCCAGCACCATTGTAGTTTGATATCGCCCTGCAGCCGATGAAGGTGTTTGCCGCCCTTGCTTCGCGAGCGTTGAACAGTGCGGTAGAAGCGGTGACGACGCGAGACTATGAGTATTGATCCCGTCTTAACCCTCAAATTGACTCTGGGGTATTGCCATGACAATAGACTGACAGAGCGAGCTGCAGCGCATGTAGTGAATCGAGCGATATTGCAATTACATGCCGATGCATCTCAGTCGACAACTCTGAGAGGTGCCGCCTGAGTGCCTCCATCCGTATCTGCCAGCTTCATGTTCACGCGTTTCTAAAGCTTCAACGCAACGCTCGCGGAAAGCAAAACGCGCAACGCATATCGCCCCAAATTTCCATCCAGTGCACTTTAGCCTGGACACCAGCACCGTTGGCATATCATCAGATAAAGTATGGCAGTGAGCAGTGAGCACCTTTAACTCCAACGTAGGTACCTAGTTCTTGTCGCCACTCATGATAGCCCCGCCAAATGGAGCTCATCATCCGCCCGCTGAAGAAAGTTACAAAGAAAGGATGCCCACGAGGGGGGCCGATAGCGCACAGAGTGAGATCTACGCCGAGAGAGGAGCGACCGGCGAGACGTTGACTTTGGAGTAGAAGCTAAACAGGGCTTCAAGGCCATACCTAGGTATCCTCCAGTGGTGAGGAAGGAAGTCACATGATGAATATTTCGGTCAGCGCATAACTCGAGTACCAGTATTGTCGTGATGCCGGAAAAGAGGAGGTCGAATAGCCTCGCCGCGTGGAGGCTGGGAAGCAGCCACGGCACCAGGATGGGAAGTTGAGAGCGACGAAGATATCAAAAGATTCAGCAGAGGAAGCTGGCGTAGAGAAGAGGAATCCCAGATCGTGAGAGAACTTCGCAGAACGCGATCCAAGAGTGAGGTGCCTATCAGAGATGCCTGTCACGGAGAGTATTATTTGATCTGGTAGCCTATGACAGAGACTCTTGTAAGCAAAGAAGAAAGCGTTCTGTGCAGAGCGTGGTGGAAGCATTCTCTGCCAACACATCCGACGCTACGCGCGTACCGGTATTGCCTCGCGATGGGGAGTTGTCTCGCCGCCGTGTGTCTCATTCTGGAACATTTCCGTCCGGAGACTGCTACTGTAGCATGGCGGCAACGCGCGCCTTCCTTAACCCGACTGTAGCGCCGGTGACCTACCGGTACATTATACATATGTATATGCACTCGCGGGCTGCAACCTGCAGCCACAGACCAAAGTTTTGAAGACTGACTCGACAAGATCCCCCTCCCTCACCGTCCAAGGATCTCTCACCGTCCGTGGAGAACTGAGTGGAAGCTAAGTGGCCGAAAGATAGCATTGCTGATCCACGATTCGCCGTTCATCATAAACAAAGATGCGATGTTCAGCTGAGCTGGGGAAAAAAAAAAAAAAAAAAAAAAAAAGGTGCAGGCTGTCGCCTCGGAGCTTGACAGGGTCGGGGAAATTGTCCCATTCCAAGTTATCATCATCCATCGTCAGCGCATGCTACCTCTTTCAGGCAGCTGCAGGCCTCTAAAGAGCGGCTAGGGATACTCCGTACGTACTCGTACGGAGTAAATTCAGGCTCATGCTGACGTAGTTACATCCACAATTCAAGGGCCTTCGGATGACGTGATGGTCCATGTAGGTATACCAGGTATGTACATACATACCTACATCTACGTTGCTCATCCGCAGGCAGGGCCTGTCCGGCCCGTCACAACGGCCTCGGCGATGCAGATTTCCCATCAATAAGGTTTCGTAGGAACGGGAAACACCCCGGCCTTCAATCGCCCTTGCAATCACTCAGCCCTATAGCCGATGGCGTTTAATTACCGCTCGTCGGCCGAGACGGGTAGAGACGGGAGGCGGGATGCCACCGAGGACCCGGGTCCCGTTGTTCATCGAACGAGATTTCTTCATCCCGGTTCCGGGCCCGAGAGATATGCGCCGCAGAGCATTGCATACATATATGCACATACCTACATATGTTTGAGATACGAGACAAACGCCCTGCTCCAGGTGCCCAGTATCACCTGATCCTCTTCTTCACTGCCACAGGCAAGGACGAGGCTGCGCAAGGTAGGCGTTTCAAATGTCGAAAAATCTTGAACTCATGGTCGAGCCTCGAGCGATAGACTAGATATCCAGAACCAGCGAAGCAGTTGGCAGCACTGGGGTTAATTTTGAAGCATCTTGTCTTCGAATCAGCCTCACAATTGAAGATCGTCCGCGTTTCCATCGGTGGCACAAGTACTCAGTGGATAATCAATGAGCTCTATGTACCTTTCCGACCACCTATCGCCCGATTTGCACAGCAGAGCTTCTCTGTCATGATGCCTTTTGATATATACGTATAGGCGCCAGAGACATCCGTGTTCGTTTCCAGAAACACCCTGAGGGAATTGGAAATGTCAATTTGCTAGGTCCATGAGCATCACATCGGACCGTACTGTGTGTAGTTCCCTGTTCCCACGTTCGTCTGCCACATTCCAGATACAAAGTTCCCGCCATGTACTGCATGCAAGAAATTGTATCCCAATTCCCAACCAAGTCTAGATGACATAAACGAGCGCTTTTGTTCGAAGGCGGTAACGATGTGCAGCCGCTTGCCGGTAGCCGACCAATGTCTGATTCAATAAGGTGGCAGTCATCGCCCGCGCTGGACAACTTGCACCGGCCTACTACTTGTCGTCTCTCTTCTCTCTTTTCTCTTTGATTTTCGGAGCTTCCGGTCACCCAACAAGAGGCCGAGACGAACTTGCAAAGCAACTTTTTGTCCAGCGGAGCTATGTAACACGTGCAGGTCCATCGGCTTGTGGCTTGCCAAGGACAAAGGAATGTGGCTTGCCGAATTGAGCTAGACAACCGCATCCATGACGATTGTCTGGTGAATCCAATTGCCGCTGCCGAAACCTTGGTTGAGTCTTGACAACTTGACAGTGGACACCTGTGTCCTCGATCAATTTTTATGTACATGTGGCTGGCGCCAGCTTTCTCGGCCGATACCATTCGGGTAAAGCGTCCGCGCTGCCGGGTCGAGCTCGTCGCGAGCCAATTGTACATGATCTACACCCATGTTCGAAGGACGAGACCGTTTGTTGCATTCTGAACCTTATATCGCACAAGTAAGTTCAACGAGCAAGCTGGATCTTCATCAGTGCGGCCTCGCACGACCATTCTCACTTTTGTCACTTTGTTCAAATATGTACCTAGCCAAAATCACCGAGGCATCGTTGGCAGAGCATGCCGAATTTTGAATGACCAGCATCTTCATGCAGCAGCTGACCCTTGTTTGGCTCGTTCCTGGCGTCTGGTTGGTTGCTAACGTGCCGGGGCGGATGTCCAGTCCTTGTCAATCAGCATGCAAGTAGGGCAAGCACCCACAAGCCCGCATCAAGATAAAGTGCTGGCGGCTGTTGGCCTTTGGGTAAGGGGAGAAACAAAGAGAGGAAACGATATGTAACATGTTGAGTTCGTCAGAAAAGGCCAGTGGCTTCCCGCGGCATTCCAGCGTCCACATATTCTCCATCATGTTTGGCGGAAGTCTGCAGGCTACTGCGGCCCGCGCAACAATGAGTCAATTTGACGATATAAGCCCATGTTCTGCTCATCCTTATTGCTTTATTCGTCTCTCAGAGTGGCATTGATGTTGATTTGCCACTCCTAGCCGAGAAAGTGTCAAGTTCACCATGCAAATCCTTTTTTCGATTCTTTGGCTGGTTACGGCCATCATTGGGTGCCATGAGCTCTTTCTTAGATGGCGTCTGCGTTCCAGATCGTATCAAAACGGGTGCTTGACCCCAAATAAATATCCTCATCGGCTCCCATGGATACTGGATCCTTGGGGAAAAGACCTTCAGCGTGCAAAGCATCACGCCCTCATGGTGGGCCGTTTCAACCAATTTTATGCAGAGCAGTTCTCTCAACACGGACGCACTTTTATGCACCGAACACCACTTGGACAGACCGTGAGCACCATCGAGGTCGAAAACTTTCGCACCGTGCTTGCGCTCAATTTCGAAGACTACAGCAAGCAGCCCGTACGATCCAAAGCTGTGTTGCAATTCCTTGGTCTTGGGGTTTTCACCAAGGACGGCTCGAGTTGGAAACAGTCGCGGGATTTGCTCAGGCCCCTCTTTAAGCGCGCCGAGTTGAGTGACATAGATCGGTTCAAGAAACATGTTGATCGAATGCTGAACCTGATTCCCCGAGATGGGCGTACGGTGAACATGTCACCGCTCCTGGGTAAACTGGTATGTCCGATGCCTCTCAGTCTCTCCACTACATTCAACCCTCTCTGCGTTTGAGTGTTTTCAGAACTAGTACACCTACATCAGCGTTGTTGAGATGAAGAAATTGACTGAAGGGCAGTTCCTAGACAGTGGCACTGAATTCACATTTGGAGAGTCCTTTGGATCGCTCGACGAACGGTCTACCCAAGGAGATGAGCTGCTTGCAGCTTGCTATCAGTCTTTGGCGGGGATAAGCAAGCGTAGACATGCGACTAACAAGCTAGGCTTGCTCTTTGACACATCTTTCCGCGACAATGTCAACAAAGTACATACGTTTGTTGATCGTCAGGTTTCCCGGGCCCTTGCAGCCGCAGATTCAAAAACGGGGAGTGCAGAAAGGCTCATGAACCAGGGCGACGAGCGATATGTTCTCCTAGATCAGGCAGCCAAACACATTCGGAATCCAGTGGAGCTGAGGTATGAGATGATGAACGTTTTCCTCCCTGCTTTTGAGAGCATTTCGGTCGTTCTCGCCAATGCGCTTTTTCACATTGCGCGCAATCCCAGCATCTGGAGAGACCTTCGACAACAAGCCGTCGCCCTGGGAGAGCAACCTCTCACCTTTGAGTTGCTCAAATCACTGTCTTCTTTTCGATATGTCATACTCGAGTCTCTCCGGCTTCACGGGTCTTCTGGCCGACTGGAGCGTACTGCAAAGAGCGACACCATTCTTCCTCGTGGTGGAGGGCCCGACGGATCCAGTCCCGTGCTGGTACCCAAAGGCTCTCAGGTGTCTCTTGATTTATCGTCGCATCTCAACGACAAAGATATTTGGGGGGATGATGTCCAAGTTTTCCGACCCAGCAGATTCGAAGGTAGAGTGACGACATGGGATTTCGTTCCCTTCTCAGGAGGGCCCAGAATTTGCCCAGCACAGCAGCAAGTCATCGCACAATCGGTTTATTTACTTTTGAGAATGGCGCAGCGGTTCGAACTAGTGGAGAACAGAGATCCGTGCTTGGAATTTGTCGAGAAGCTTAAACTCATGGTGGAGAGCAGGAATGGTGTGCACGTGGCCTTCCATGAGTCGAGGACATATAAAGACGAAATCCAGGATATGTAGTTGGAACCAATTTATTGTAAGCAGTCCGACGATACGAGACGAGTGGCGGCGTGGTAGGGCAGGTGCGCTGGAAGTTGGAAGACGCTCTTGCCTCAGCTTGCTTGCCTTGCAATTGAATTGGACAACCAAAAGGCAAAGGACAGCCACAGACTCACAGTGTGAAGCTACATCTGCGGGGTATATCTACTGTGCCATCCTAAAAGCTACACACCAGGTATAGGTACATATGTCTATGTACATTGTAGTATCTGCCTAGCCAATCAACAGCCGCCTTCCCACGTCAAGCGGACCGGACGGACCCTTCCTGCAGGCCTCTGCAGGCTGCTGCTGTTGCCCCGCGATTCCGCAGAGACTGCCACTGAAACTGCGGGGGAACAGCGCTGCATCCACTGTAACAGAGCCGACAATGGAGCCGTCACGGTCAGACCGTGAAGACCAGTCGGCTTTGACCGACCAACAATCGATCGCATTTCTAATTGAGCCAAGACCATTTCACATTCTTCACTTGCTCTCTTCCATCCTGCGCGAACGGTCCTTCCAGTGAAACCGTCTCTATCATTTCATCCGACTTTTTCGAATTGTCAACCTCGCGCCGCTCGCGCCGCAACGACTGCTGCGTCTAAAGTTGATGTCTGCTAAACTCGAACATTCATTCCACTTCCTTAACAACGCCAGCTCAAGATCACATTCACGACGCGACACGAGAGTGACCTCAACAACTTAAATCAATTCGTCTGTTCGAAGCGCAACAAGATGTCACATTGGTCACGCCCAACGTTCATCAATTTGCCGCCGCCGGGCTCAAACCCGGACACTCCTTCAGAAATGCCGTACGTCTCCGCGTGTGTGAACTGTAGACACTTATTCAGTCTCAGCACATCTGGAAGCCGAATTTGATCTCCATGAGCGACTTGTCCCGGCTAACTGCGTACTTTTTGAATTGTTAGAGGGACTCCCACCAGTACGACGACGTCACTTTCCACCCTCTCTACGACTGCCATCAAAGACGGCCACCGGGGTCACTTTGCGTCTGGCCCCTCAGGGCGCGGACATCAGCACAATCCTTCTTCTATCAGCCTAGAAGCAGAACGAGCCGATCGAATATCACGTCTTGCCGGTCTTGAGCGGATCTCGACCCTTCGCCCTGGCCCAGCAGGAATCGCATGCGGGATGAATGTACCCGGGCCGTCATCCGTCTCTCCACAAACCACTCCTACGTCGACGACAGGAGGAGGCTTCCCGCCAAACTTTCCCACCTCTCACAACCTAACGCCGTCATACTTTGATAGCAATGGCCAGCCCGTTGCTGTCACGAAAATGAGCACGGTCGGGACTGCTAGTGCTACGGAGAGTCAGGCAGGTGGCGGCAGCCGTACCACGGCCGGAGAACGTGAAGAAGATGCGATGAGTACCGACACGAACTACCGTGAAGTCGGATCGGTTGCCAGCACCTACGCCGACCACGATGCCACTGACGAAGACTTGGACATGATGTCCACGCGATCTGTCGGCGGATACGAAGATCTCATGAGTGATGATGGATCTGCCTCGCTTGTCGGATTCGGTGAAGGCGCAGGTAGCACAGTCTCAGGTCCTATATACCATCGTCGCCCTCCTCCTGCTATATCTGCTGCTCATCCTGGTTGGCATCTCGATCGAGCCAACTCAACAACAAGTGATTCCCGCAGAGAAAGAGAAACAATGGTGAGCGCCAATGGTGCTCCAGTACACGCATCCAATGTTCACGACAGACGAGATTCTCGCATGATGGACGGTGTTGCTGCCGAGCCTTTGCAACATGGCATGCTTGCAGAACAAGACAGATTTTTCGATCCGACTTTCCGAGGGCCCGCGTCAACTGGTGTTCCACAAAATAGAGATATCGCAGAGAGTGTTCTTTACCCATCGGACAGTGGCGAGAGCCGGGCAGGACCATCGGCATTAGGTAGTCCCGGGCCGATAACCGTTGGGGAACTTCTAGTTTGAAGGAGACTGCGGAAAGAACTAAGTTATGATGCGCATTGTTTTGCTTGTTGCACGGCAAGCTTTATTATCGTTTCGTTTTAAAACGAGCTGTCTCTTGCGACGCGTCCAAATTGTCTGGACCCGTCAATCTGCCGCAAATCAACTTGCATTATGAAGCAGAAGCTTTTAGGACGGTTTTGCAAGTACATTTGTTGCGTGGTCATATGCTATTGTTTTTGATAGCACGGGATGGATCTTGCAGTACGATTGGCATTTGTCCGTTTGCTGCCCCAACTATGACGCAGCCGTATCAAGATAGGGGCAAGCTTACTTTCTGAATCTCTTGTGGCATTACACATCGCGCCCAATGATCAGCTATTGGTGTTGTTGCATTTTACGTTGCGCATTGCACACCAACAAGGTCATGCAAATCAGAAATGAGTCATTGCAACCCATTATGGACTTTACCCACCGTCTGCTGCACAAACTCACCAGATCGATTTCTCGCATGGAAGCCTCAAGCGTCCGGGTGGAAAGCGACCTCATTGGACGAAGCTCTGCTGTCAGTTCCATCGTGTCCGTCAAGGTCCTCGGCTTCCGGACTCTCGGGGCAGACATCCCCTCGAATGCTTGCCCGAATCTACCGGACGTAGCCACGGGCAAGTCGCCCAGCCCAGCGTTTCGGACTTATATATACATTATATCATCTCAACTTCAGCTCCATCAAGTCAACAAGATTGAAGAAGCATAACACCATGCCGATCCCTCGCCGCATCGCACGCGCCAAAAGAGACGCACGGGCCAAGACCGCCAAGGCCTTTATCAACAAGACCGTCCCAGCCGTTCTCAAGTCCAGCGCTCGCGCAAGACGAGGCGTCGAGTCTGTACAACTCGTGATTGATCCCCCCCGATTCAAAGAAGAGCCTTCCAAGAAGCAGGCCTATGACACCAGAAAAGCCCCTCACAGTGAGCAGGGTCCTCTACCTGACCACGCGGAACAGCAAGGGAGCCTAGAAGAAAAGGAGGAACGGCACGCCCCTTTGACGAGCAAAGCTCTATCTCCCATGTCCATCAGCATCCACGCATGTGACACCCTCGAAGCAGCATCACGGATATACTTCTCCAGCACGAGTAGGTCTCCCCCACGCGTGGCGGTCCTGAACATGGCTTCCCCGCTACGACCAGGCGGTGGGGTCCTCACGGGAGCAACATCCCAAGAAGAGAGCCTATGCGGGCGCACAACACTTTATGCCTCGCTGCGGGAAGAATTCTACCGTCTCCCCGACGTGGGGGGGCTCTATACCCCGGATGTCCTCGTGCTGAAAAGCTGGGATGATGGGCCGGTGGGTGGGCTGCTTTTAGCAAAGAGTGAGAGATTCTTTATCGATGTGGTGACGTGTGCGATGCTGCGGATGCCGGATGTGGAAGGGGGCAAGTATGCGGATCCGCGGGATGAGGAGTTGGTGGTGAGGAAGATGAGAGCTGTGATGAGGATAGTGCGAGGGAGGGGCGTGATGAAGTTGGTATTGGGGGCTTGGGGATGCGGCGCGTATGGGAATCCTGTTGGTGAGATTGCGAGGGCTTGGGCGAAGGTGCTGTGTGTGAGGAGGGGCCGGAACGGTGGCTGTCGCGGTGAGGGCGAGGGGTGGGATGGCTTGGAAGTTGTGTTTGCGATTAAGGATTGCAGAATGGCGGTGGCTTTTGCGAGGGAGTTTGGAGGAGGGCTGACGGTACATGGTATTTCGGACGATGATGAAGATGAAGAGATTTCGTTGGAATGTGATGGGGAAGCTTAGCCCATCTCGACTCAGAAGACTCTTTGCTTTTCTCTGGTCGAAAACTAGACAAAGAACAAGGGGCTTGGAATGTTTCATTGTTCAGCATGTTATCAACGTCTGGACATTTACCCATTCTGAGGTTGGCCTACCTAGTAGCGTGCTATGTACCTTCGTATTTCACACAAGTGCAGTCAGAGAATACTCTCGTCGTTCCCCGGGCCCATCATGGCCATGAAAAGAGCACGAAAGCGGTCACCTCATGAAGCTTCTACGCGAATCATTGCATGCTCGATACCCGAAGGCCAGAAACGACAGCACGTGTGACGGGTTGATATATTTTTATTCAATTTCAACTTCTTAACAGGGGAGGATAGAGGGCCAGGGAGGAAACAAAAACAATGAGAAGAAGTAGAGGCAGAAACACTACTGGACTGCTCTCTTCGAACATATTCCCTAAAGACCTAAGACCTTAGGGAACTCGAGATGCCGCTTGCTGCCAGCTCAGACGAAGGTATCTGTAAAATGGCCTACACTGGATAGGCAATGATGGGGACGATTTGATGTTTGAAAAGATCGTGCATAAGTCATTTTTTGCTTCGTAGATATCATTTTGCTTCATGGTTCGCTTCGTGACTTGCATCTGGGGTATGAAATGAATGCAATGCTGAGATTTTGTTTCGAGTTATGCCGGTAGAAAGGGTTGATGAATCAGACAAACCGCTAAACGTGTCGGGCATCAGAAACAAAAAAAAGAAGAAATGCAGAATATAGAAGCACCCCGAAGAAAGTTGTTGAATTCATATGCCTCTTCAGGCGCAAATGAAATCCAAGTGCAAGCTCTTCGCAATGGCTTGCCAGTCCCACGCGACCATCGATTCACCTTTGTCCATCTGTGACCATACTTCCTCCAGCAGCTCTGTCAAACGGTCGCAGTTACGGAGACCCGTGTAGCCCCGGATCGTCCTGATGATAGCCCGCAACCTTTCGCGTTGTCTGACGTTGAAGCACGCAGTGCCGATGATGATACATGGAATCAACAACAGAGTTTGTGCGGGGTCAGAGAGAGAAAATGACTCAAAAATCGTCAACGACTCTTCGACAGCGAGTTTGATGCGGCTATCGTCGTGCGATGACCTTGTGGTGAGGGGAGAAAACAAGAACTCTGGGGGCATTTGTGATCGTTCAACTATCGATGGAGTCCAGTCTATCTCATGCATTGAGTTCGTTCGAGACGGATTGCGTGATGAAGAACAGCTGTGGGCTGCGTGGGAACCGTACTCTGTACGGCAGGGCGACATGGGGTTCGAGGCGGCCGATGATCCAACGCTGGAAACCATGGAAACCATGGAGGATCGGCGTTGTGCATCGCTCATATGGCTTTGGTCTCGATTGAAGGGCCCCGTTGTGATGGTAGGTCGTGGCGGCGGCGAAGGCAATGGCGGATAGATTGTTCGATATAGGTACACCCACATCATTTGTCTGTAGAGAGGGCCAACTCGATGGCGGCTGTCGCCAGGAGGCCATCGAGGAGTCCAATCTCTAATCGCCGTATCAATCTCTGCAGCTCGGTACAGGCTTGTGTAGTCAACAACGGGCTCTCTGGACGCGGCTATCTTTTCTCGAATCAAGTTCCGTAAGCTGGTTATCTGTGACAAGCATCTAAAAAGCCCGTCGCCGATGCCTATCAGACGAGGTTTCGGAACCGAAACATGGGGCAACAAGTTTTCAGACAACAGACGATCGCAGCCTAATCCCGAGTACCACAGCAGGTCGTCTGCGAAGATATGGTATTGAAAGAACTCGGTGATAAAAGAACGGAACACTTCATTCTCAGGTGGAGAGTGCTGGATCAGGGTCTGGTATGCCTGCAAGTGAACCCGATGCTCCCCTCTTGGATTGCCTTCAGCACGGGTCTGGAGTAGCGAGCAGAGCATCTGTCCATACCGTGCAGCGAGAACGGTAGCATATGCTGGGTCATCTTTATTTGCGAGGGTGTCCAAGTCTTTGTGTAGTCGTTCCAGGGTTAGGGCTTCAGCATGATGAAAGTCACCTCGATGTTGCAAGGATTCTCGAGTCGCCGTTGGATTGTCGTTCAATATCCTTGAACCGTATGGTGAATCCAGGTCGATGTGTTTGCTGCTTACAGCCAGTATGGAATGCATCAATCCTTGGTGCTCGTTGGCAAGGGGCAAGATGATATCCTTGAACGCGTTCTTCGCCTCGCCTTCCACTGTCAAGACGTTGCTCAGATGAATAAAGTAGTGTTTCCACAAGATCCTGTCTTCAACAGTCTCAACACCATAGAATATGGGCTGAATAGTTATCACAGGCTGTGAATCTTGCTGCATAAGCTCTGCAAAGAGTCGATCGGTGTCAGAAATGGGACACAACGAGGTGGTAGACGGTTGTGTGCTGCTGTACAGCAGGATCGAGAACTTGCCTTCCTCAGCTTTTACCCTTTTGCTTCTCCAAAGTTGTTTCTCGTGGTAACCCTCGCAGAGAACAGCGTTCTTTTCACAATTCATACCTGTAGTTGTAGAGTATTGTACCCATCAGTTCTATTGTCATGACAAAGATGATAGATTTGGGGCAACGGTGGAGACGAAAGGGAGCAGAATACTTACAGCGTGGCTTCGACTCGTCACATTTCTTCTTTCTCCTTCGGCAAGTGATACAGCCTGTCTTGGATCGCCCTTTCATTATTTTACTAGTGAAGATTGCTGTGTCGGCGGGCGTCTTCCTGGGTCTCCCTCGAGGTCGTTTCTGCTTGGCTTCTGAGGCGTCGTGTGCCGCATCGAGTGGGACTGGACCTGTCGTCACATCGTCAAGATTGATGTCATCGTCTGTTGGCTCCAGCTTCATAACAGTTATGGGAGCTGTTGGGCCACGGTCCAAGTAATCGAGAGGAACATCGCTGTCTCCTTCGCCAGGATCATCGCGATCGCCATGTCCGTTACTCCAGGAGTCGGCACAGGACGACGGAGCTGAGTAGGCAGTCGTTAGTGCAGAAGATTTATCCATCAGTGCATCCATTCTGGAGCTAACCGGAGAGAGCGGTCCTTCGATGGACGATTGTGCAGACATATTGCCTTTCCACACGTTCTCTGTTGGCGAATATAAGGGAAAATTCGTTCCATCCCAAGCCCCGCCGTCAGGGGAAATGAGTCTATCACTTGACCGCGACGCGCATTTGGCCGTTGTGATGGTCGATCGTGCGTCCATGTATCATCAATAGCACTGACATACCCTCTTCTGACTTGTCGTCGATGTGTTGGTTCCAGAAATGTGCGGTGTCTGCTAGTCAAACAGGCTGAGTAAGAAGCTGACGGTGTCAGTGGCAATTTGGACGTATAAAAGTGACAGTGTCGTTCGGCTTCCTGTTCTACCTCTTCAGTGTCAAGCTCTTGTACGGCGTAGTTGGACTTGGAGGGGCGAGTTGGATATTGTTTGTCGCCGTAAGCTGAGACTAGGTGAAGGGTATGATGTCAATGTATCTTGGCGGACCGTAATTCGATCCTGCGGTAACTTCTTGCTTATCGAGCTGTTGTGGCAAGTTGAGACAGGTATGAGCGTAGATCATGGGCCAAGAAGCAGATGTGTGATTCAGGAAGAGAGATCAGCCCCTCGATGCTAGGGGGAGCTGGTGCTATTTGACGGACAAGGCAACACAAAGCAAAGCATGTAGAGGAAGGTTTCCAACCAAACTACGCGCAGAAATAACACTCTGGGTGTGCAGATATGACTGTCCGCTCGCAGCTCAATCTGAATGATCCCCCACACTGTACTGCCATACCTATGAATTTGTATGCTCCAATCCCAGGCTCGGAAAGCCGGTCTCGCGATGCAGGGTGGATGAGGTGGATAGCTTCCTACAGAGTACCTACGGAGTAGGTAGGTGTTTAGCAGTGAGCGTTCTGCCAAGACATGCTCTGAACCATTGTACACTCCAATACATGCTGCCTTACCAGTCCATTTGCGCCGTCGAGATTATCCTATGTAGTTGCAGCCAGGGTCCCGTGGAGCTAGACCAGGCCCCCGGCGATAGACGGAAGACAACAAAGTCGGGACTCGGCATCGTTGCCCATCATAAATAGACAGAACGCTAGTCAATTTACTTGGCCATGGATTTTTGGTGTGGCCAAGGTCATTCAGCATCGTAAATTGTAATACATGGCGGTGGAGATACCTCAAAGTACTTCGAAAGATCAAGAGAATCAGCAGAAAATGTAGACGCCGCCTAGGATGCGCTTAGCCAACGGCTCGGGCTACGATGACCGATGATACAAAGCCGCTGGGAAAGCTTGATGAAGCCTGAGCAAGGAACATTGGAACCGTGCTTTCGTGCTTTCGTGCTTACGCAAAGCATGAGCCGCGAGTATAGTACCTATGTATGTGGGAGCGACAGGTCAAGGACCGTCAGCCTTCAGGTGGATCGCAATTCGGTCTGTACATATGTATGTATGACTATATCCGCCTGGCTGCCTACCTATTATATATTGTGTCGATGTACATATGTATTCTGTGCCATGATATCATGAGACTGCAACAAGATTCACCACGCCAGTGAATCGTGATACAGAAACGAAAGACATGCAGCGAGCGTTTGCACGCACGTAATGACTCCGTATGTACGAGGCCCACAGTCGAAACATGATGTTCCTCGGGTGTTCTCGGCTGATGCCACGCTCCATTGCTTGCATCAGTTACCTACCTGGTATGTCAGGTCAATCCCAGTGGGGAGTCAGACGGCTCCGGGAAGCGCACCTGAAAGCAAACCCGCGAAACGGTTCGACATGGTGTGGTCCACAGGCGACCAATTGTGAAACGAAATAGACAAGATTGCTTCTCAAAACTCAGAAGGTATCGACGCTGTTGTGCTACGTTGTTACCATTGGGACTAGAGGTTGATGGTGCAGAAGTCGAGATTCCTCAGCTGGCTGACAAAAGCCGCCTAACCTCGGCACGGTAGCCGCAGCGAGTCGCTCCTTCCCGTTCTACCAGGGCCCAGGGTTCTCCGTTCTCCGAGGCATAGGTAGGAGAGGTACCTAGGTTAGGTAGGTAGATTAGAGATACATAGGTAGATTAGAGATACATATGTAGGTAGGTACATACATATGTACCTGGTAGCGTCGCTGTCTTCTACGAATACATACGCGCCAATCAGCGTCGTCAATATTTCCTAATAACGCCACATCAATGGCTGCCAAACTCTGTACCATTTCGCAGTTATGGTACATATATCCGATCTTTGTATGTTCACCGCTATATTCGCTCGATCCATGGATAGTGTTCGGGAGGCAGACAAAGTGTCTGCCACAGACTACCTGTTAGGTACCTACCTACATACCTTACCTACCTAGGTACCTACAGTGAGCAGAGATACCTACCTATGTACCTACAAAGTTATCTACTAGGTAGGTACCTTAGGTAGGTACTGGCAGTTGATAAGAGGCAAGAAGGCAAGAGCTTGGCTGAAGAAGCTTGACTGTCGTCCAGCATTTTACATTCGCTTTGAATTTCTCCAAATTCTTTGGTCTCGACACCACCACCTAGTAGACACTTCGAGATGTCTAGATCAATCATCAGGTGCTTGGAGCAAGATGACAAAGTCGACTACCTACATTGTGTAGGTATATACGTACAAGTTCTCAAATCTGCACGAGGACAGCACCCCTGCCCTGATGATATCAGGAGGATCTCTCCCTGCCCCATCCGATGATCCACCCAATCCACAGGAGTCAAGGCTCAAGACACGCACCCACGCACGCAACGGCTCTCGATGCTCTTTTGCAGTCGAATTACCGGCTCGTCAAGTCATCTCATGCCAAGCGAAGTTCTGTTATCACTAAAGTGGCATCCGTGCGATGTTACCTGTGACAATTCGGACGCGGGTGTCGAGGCTTCGGCCGCCTTCGCCATGCACAGTATCATGCACAGGATCCTGGAAGGCTTTGCTGTACGAATACATACCTACACATGCGTTATATTGGCGAGGCCCATGATTTGATGTTCTGCAATGCCAGGCAGCCAGAGTTTCTTCAACATCGGGTTTCCTAGTTCGTCGATGGCGTGCGTCCGCTATCCAACAACGCCACTCAATCTCCCTATGCTGACCGCATGCCCGTGCAGGCAGAGGCCTGAGTAGCGACGCTTTCAGCTCACTTCGTTAACCAAAGCTTCTCGTGGACACTTTCACAAGGGTTCCTGGCTGAAATGCAGAGACAGTTACAATCACGGGCCATGCAAAGGCTCAGGTCCCTAGTACCATCTTCCTCGAATTGTGGCTAACTTCAGGACTGTTGTATCTCACGAAATCCAAACCTACTGGCGAGGGCAAGATCGCGATCCCTCCCTCTCGCCACTATTGGCTTCGCCGTTTCATGGATGTGACCCAGGCAAGCAGCTGGGGTAGAAGTGACAGATGACGGAGCGTGTACGTATACATCGGAGTACTTCCAAATCAGTTTTGCAGATCCACCAGTCAAGTTGGTATGTGTTCGTGTAATGATTGTCTATTGAATGGCAACATCGAGCTTCACGAGCTACATCGTACTCAATGTTGGGATCCGACCAGGCTAGCATTTCAGGCTGATCTGTTCTGTTCAAATTAGTATCTACGTATCTACAATATGCACTTTGAAGACGGAACGAGTACCATGTCGATCGTGGAAGAGGCCGCATTGCGTCATTCGCGAGACGTCGCCTTTCTCTTCCGGCCTGTTTTCAGCTGTTTAGCCACGGACTCGCGGTAAAACTCGACGCTGTTATGCTTTCTCCATGAACAGTGGCAAGGCCAAGCTGATGGTAGATGTTTATGTACAATGAATCTAAGTTCAACAACATTGCTTCAAAGTGTCAAGGTAGTCTGATATTAATTACTGCGTCGTCGTATAGATGTTTGTGTCGACAGTGCTGGCTATCCATCTTCGAAGGCCCTGACACTTTGAACGAATTTCGTTATTGAGCTATTCATTGCTAACATCTCTCATCCGTTTAGCTCTACTACCTACCTGCTACCTCTGGCAATTTCCGCGCGTACCGATCAAATCTCTTGGACTGGCATGACGTGCACCCGAGTCGACGACATTGAGTAGATATAATGGTTGGAGCATTGAATCAACATGCCTCATTATCGTTCTCGCGTTCGACTGCGGGGAGTAGTACATCGGCGTTCCAGAGGGCTCGCTGAATTTAGATCCATTTAATAATGGAAGTTCAGGCTTCTACATGTTGAGTCATATTGCTGCATCGGATTTTCGTTCAAGCTGTTCAATGATCCATCTTCGCATGGACTGGTTCTGGTCCAAGAGATGCACACAAAATCACCGTCGTTAAGCGCCGCTTTAACTGATAACATCCAGAGTATTAGTACTGGGGCCGATTAGGATCTGGCCTCCCTTGAAGGTAGGAAAGTTCCGGCCAGGCAAGATGCTGACGCAGACTTCATAGCTTGAAATTGACCGGCTACAGCCTACTTCATCTTAAATCGCGTCGCCAAGTCACCGCCTCGTGAAATATGTAGTCACCTTCGCCGGCTCTGAATCCACCGACGAAAGCAATGCCAGGTCGAGTCGAGCCTTGTTGACCATAATCACAACGTTTCTGATGAGTCATAAATGGCTGGAGGCGGTCCAGACAGTCGAAGAGTTGGGACTTCCATGGCTTACTTATACGGCAATGCGGATTCGCAGGCGCGGGTGCCAACAGCCAAGCTGTGAAACTACTTCACACTAGATCAGCCGGCTTAGCGCGCGCTGAGGATAATTTAGTGGTCGAGAGCGTGGCACAGGAAGGGACCTTTGACCGGGAGACTAGGCTATCATCGATTCCAAGTCGACATCGGCTCTGTTTGAAACCGGTCACATCACACGTGTGGTTGTGAAAGCTCACGCGAGATTCTTCTCCCGAGTTAGACATTGGATAGTCAACGTAAGTTGCCGTGCAATCGGTCTAATCCATTCGATGCTTAGTCGACGAGACAATTCCCTTACGCGTTCTGTACTCGTCGCCACACTCGCATATTGCCCGACGATCGTATTCGACGCCTCAGTGAAAAGATTCCAGTACGCGCGACGGGCTTTCGTTCAGTCGGCGGCGCGTATTTCCAATATGCGACCTGGCGATTTGGGGGAACATGATAGCCTTGATGCGCTTCAACGCATAATGTTTCAGACTTTCTTCATCATCGCCTTTCATCAAGGATTGACTATACCGGGAGATTCTATGTATATGTAGTGAGATTGCTAACTACAAAGCACAAAGGACCTTATAATGGTATGGCCATTCACAGCAGCACAAGGCGGCTGAAAGATGGCAGAGACATTTCTGTCTTCAAGCGTGAGGTCGTATCCAGTGTTGCATTGCCCGCAAGTCTAGCTATTCTTGGTTCAATCTACCAATTTGAGCAACCACAGCAACCGCGACATGATTTTCAAGACGGGAGAAAATGTCTGGGAGACATTGCGACAACTTTCCGACATGCGTTGAGACAATTGTCCTTGATGAGTCCACTGTACTCCGTGCTTGGCCAGATAGTTTCGACACCAAATTCCCCAGATCAGAGCTGATAAGGAGAGGAGATCGACAGGCCCGTGCAGGGCAGGCGGTACATTTGATGAGAACACAGTGATGGTACGGCCGAGTAGCGGATCCGGCGCAGGTGTGTTGCCCAGAAGCCTGAGACGTAGACTTGTGTTCTCTGTTACCGTAGTATCATGGAGTATGCCATGTCAGATACCGCCGCCTGCGGTTACAGATGCTTTGCACATGCCTCGATATGAGACCCTCATTGACGCAGCAGATGTAATCCACAGTCACCGATGCAAGGCGGCAAAAGTTGCAGTAGCGCAATCACGCACGTAACTTGCCCACAAGATGTGGGAGATGTACGAGCTCTCAGGCACGTTGGCCACTATTGCTCCGCAGTTTGTGCGTATACTAGGTAGGTAAGTACGGTGTAGGTACATACCTAGGTACATATGTAGGTAAGACACCGCTCGATAACTTAACAGGGGTCTGCCGCATTGAGATTGTCGGTGTCCTTCAGGCTTCAAGTAAGAAGCAGAGAGGCTCAGTTGCAATGCCTTCTTCGAGGAGCAACTGGAGTGAGTTAGAGGAGGTAGATATCGTCCTATGATCGAAAAGGGGGCCGGAAAAGACATAACAAGCATAGGATCTAGGGATCGAAAACAAAAGGAGCTACTCCGTACACTTCCGGTACTACAGGACGAAAGACAAGTCCCGTTTCCCCGGCCTGAGACAGGTGATAGTGTGCTGCGAGCAGACGTACCTACGTTGCATCAAATGCTTCTTGTCGTGTTCTCATGCCCCCCACGGGCCACCACCCGTCGTTTCCACTTTTATTCCGTGAAACCAGCCCTGCAGGACTTCGGCATCACCACCAGTGAGAAGTTGGAACAAACAAGATGTTTTCTTGCGCCAGACACACAAGCCGAAGCGCCCAGAGGCTGCTTACTATGTAGGCCAAAAAGTGTGGTGCCAGTGCTTGTCGTATCAACAAATGAACAAATCGTTCAGTCTTGTCATTTCCTACTGCTTCACGGCCATCAATGATCACACACAAAAAGGGGGAGCAATGGAGCATACGTCGAGAGCAACTTAACCAAAGCAAAGAACAGGGCTCTGACAACGGCGTGCCTTTGTTTGAATAAGCCGTGACAGGTACCTACTACCTAGGCAGTTCCAAAACGTATGTAGGTACATACTACAAGAGGTACATATGTACTTTGTAGTCATTATCGACCCCGCTCTCCCTGTGCCACAAGTTACAACAGCAGTTCGAGCTTTCTGCAGTGACAGTCACCATGTTGAGTGTTTTGTTGCCAGTTATCATCATTTATGATGCCACACAGTACCTAATTCAAGGGGCATAATCGAGGGCACCATTCGCCGCGGAGCTCTTCCAATCAATTCTGCACGAAATCAATCAACGGGTGGCCCATCAACGCTACTACATTAGGTAGTACATACACTGCGGGATGTAGGTAATGCAGGTGAATGTACATAATGTCCCGTGGTATGCATGCATGCATGCACTCCGACTCCGTGATAATTTAGTGCCATCACGCTACACGTTCACGAACGAGTATGCCCTGTTTTGAACCGCCATTTCTCTTTGAGGCTAGCCAGACTACTACTAGTCGGATGGCTGGCATGACTTGCCCCTGACGCGTCTCCGCCTTGCTGCTGCTTGGCACGCTGTAGCAGCGGACCCGACACACATTCAGACTGCTGTCAGGTTCAAAACCGCACCCTTGATTCTCTCCAGCATATTCCAAATTAGTTTCTGCGTCAAATCCGTTTTTCAAAAAGGCCCGCAGGCTTGCTGATGCTGATGCTGCTGCTGCCGCTGCTGCTGCAGGATCTTCGCCGCCCATGTTTAGCAAGCAAACTCCCAAATGTGGTCTTTCTATGTCCCGCGCCGTCTTTCCCCTTGCCTTTTCTGGTGGCAGAAGCAGCACGATTCGGATCGGCCGCGAGCTGAAGATGGTGTGAAACGACCGCAGAAGTCAATCTGGATGCCGTATCGTAATCGCGTAGCGCCAACGCTGTTGTTCGATCCGAGACAGTGTGGCCTTCTCGGATCGTCATCGGCGCCTCGGCACTGCGACCTGAACGGGGTGGTACTTGGCCATCTTCTTCGACTGCTCCCATGCGTGTATCGTAGTTTCTCGAACTAGATAGCCGGGGGAGCAAGGTGAATGCTTCGTGGCTCTTGGCTCTGTTGAGTGCAAAGCTGGAGCTGTAGCCGTGACGTGCTGTGTGACCTGTGTTGTCCAACGTACGTGTTTGGTGCGACTGCGAAAGAGGAGATGCTCTATCGGTAGACGTGTATCCGGTGTGACTCTTCAAATTGTTGGCGACGTTGACTTCTCCTTGACCTAACGTGGGCGAGTCGGGAATGGGTGTGTGAGGTGTTTGCGGATAGGGTTGCTGGGGTGAGGTGGACCAAGGTGACAAGTCGTTGCGAGGATCGAAAAAGGGATCGTCAAAGAAACATGATGAGGAGGAAATGCTGGGTGATATGAGAGAATGTGCGGTTTGGTCCAGGACGGATTCCAAGCTCGCATGTCGGGTGTGGGAGTGGATTGGTGTATGAGGGTCCAGGGAGTGGCGGCGGTTGCCTTCGAGCCTCGGACTGCGGCGTTGGCTCTTCCTTGACGTGGGAGTCGTCTCTATGGGACTATTGCGTTGACCTACATCATTGCCCGTTCCTGAGCTTGGTTGGGAGGACGTAAGAAGAATACCTGGCGAGTGCTCACAAGCCAGAGTAGAGCGAGAAGCGTCACTATCTGTGCCGTCGTCGCCCCCATCCATGAATGAAGCGACTACAGATTGTATTCTTCCTGGGGTAAGGCCGTCTTCGACCTTGAGCGGTTTGCATTGTACGGTGGATGATACAATGTGGTTGGTGTTTTGCCCCGAGCGATTTCCGAAAAAAAGAGGAAGCGGATGCAACGACTCACTCGAGTCTATGAGAGCTTTGGACGCTGGCGGAATTGACCCATCGATAGGTGGCGAGAGATCACCCGAGCACGTAGGTGATACAGTGTCCCAAACTCTAGGATCTGAATGGGCAGAGAGTTCGCACCGAACTGCCAGAGACGCGCGACTCAGTTGACGAGCGGAATGCGTGTCTGCGTTCGCAAAGAAGCCAGGAGCATCCTCCCACGGTGATGACGTCCAAGCCTCGTTCTCAGCCAGCGTCGTCAGAGATGTTCTCCTACCATCTGAGCTCATGGAGGGACGGCGTGACGTTGTTCGCGGAATAGAACCTAGTTCATACGAGTCGACCGATCTGCTCATCCCTAGAGAAGTGAGGTTCATGACAGAAGGCATCAGAGTGGTCAATCCGCCGAGGTGAAGAGAGAGCCGGGGACAGCCGGTAATTGGCCGTACCTGGCCGAAAGGAGAAGCGGGCGGTTCAAAAGATTGCGGAGACTGCACACTAAAAGTACAGTCTTCACGAGGGCTTCTATACTCAGGTACGCCGCCCCGTTTGATGGCCGGTGGTATGCGAGGAATGATGAGAAACTCCTCCCATTTTGGTGTCCAGAACCACTGCTTCTGCGGAGCGGGGAGCAGACATTTTTGGCCGCTTCTCTGTGCATCAGCCTGATGAAGCATGTACATGCGGACGTATTCCATGGGCGACAGACGAGGAGGAGCGAGCGTGAGCTGAAAAGACGTGTCAAGGCGCCGGGACTGATCGTGAAAGCTTCCGGTAGCGCTTTCTGGAAACGTGCCAACAGGGGAGGGCATACTATCCATGCTCGGGCGGCCTTCGAAGGCTGGTCCTGGTGGTCCCTGATGGAGAGAAAGTCCAAGTGGAAAGCTTCCCACATGATTCAGGGTCGGATCGGAGATCTGAGACTTGAGCGACGACCCCTTTCTCTTATTCCTCTGATGCGAGGACTTGGCTGCGTGTGACCGAACTTCACTGTTTTGTTTTAATACATTTCGATCCCGTGTCGAGGCAGCAGAAGAAACAGTAAAAGCAGCAGCGGCGGTGGTGTTTGACACGATTGACGACTCAGATTCCTTCCGCATGCGCTCCAGAAGCTTTCCGAATAACTTGGGAGTTATTGTCGACTTGTACACTTCGGGAATTGGAGGCAGAGGCTGTGGCAGTGGCAGTGGCATCGGCGATGATGCTTCTTGGAGAGGCTCCTCACGTTGCTTGCCCCCTCGTTTCATCTTGGACAGTTTACCCTTCGTCCTGGCCGTTTGTTGTAATTGCTGTCGTCGGGCTGCAACGACGAGGGATGGATCTGGCTCATCCTCTCCGCTATCGTCTTCA
This sequence comes from Claviceps arundinis, assembly GCA_018360175.1. Taxonomy (NCBI): domain Eukaryota; kingdom Fungi; phylum Ascomycota; class Sordariomycetes; order Hypocreales; family Clavicipitaceae; genus Claviceps; species Claviceps arundinis. The sequence goes on from SRPS01000012.1 coordinate 198,497, forward strand.
CTATCGAAATTGTACTAGAAATCTCGATTAGAGCGCGTCTTGGGGATTTTGAGACCTAATTCTGCCATTTCCGTGTCGCTGAGACCCGAGTGCACGGCCAGTGGATGGACGTGATACTCTGTCTGAGAGAGATCTCTCGGGTAGGCGAGGACATCCGGGGCGGAGAAGTCCATGGCAAACGCAGCGCCGTCCGTCTTTGCGGGGGAGAGTTCGCGGCCCGGCATACCCTTGAGAAGCGGCGGGAGAGTCGTGGATGGGACGGAATGGACCGAGGTGGTGTAGGCTGAGGAGCGGACGGATGTGACGGACATGTCGGCAATGGTGCTCGTTTCCGACGAGACATGCTGACAGGCACTGGTGACAGAGGAGCCGGGAGTAGCTGACGTTGCTTCTGGAGTCTTGGATCTGTTCAGGTTGAACGAGATGCTCGATGGTGTCATCGGCCGGCTATCGTGCCCTGTGTGGGTAGAGGACAACCGGAGCTCAATGGCATGAAGAATGGCAAGACACGTCATTTCCATCTTTCTGGCCTCGCCGGTGTAGTTCATGAGCTTTTGTCTCGCCTCTTGATACATCGGGATGCTGCACCGCGACAAAAACCTTTCCTCAAACGATTGACTATCCCGGCACTGGAAAGTCGTGTCGCTACCGCCGCTCATTAGATGCCCGTACACACAGAAGCGAATGCTCTCTCGCAGTCCCGGAGTGCATGGCATGAGGTCGCGATCCCCAAAACTTCTCCTGGTCCTCGGCTCGGCGCCATAATCAGCAAAGTCGGGTGGAAATAGCGTGTTGAGGCGGGCCATGACTTTGGCAGCGTCATGCTGGGACACGGAACCCGGTGGCAAGATACTCAGCAGACACTGAATTATTAGCATTGATTTAAGCAGCGGATGAGAAGAGAAGCAAGAACAAAAAAAAGGGGAAATTCTCTCACCATGGCCCGAAACCCCAACTGGCATGCCTTGTAATGCTCCGTGGCCTGCGTATCCAGCTGCTCAACCACCTGAGCGCTATGATGACGCTCATGCCCCGAAATCCGCCCAAGTTCCGTTCGCGTCGCCTTCACAAGTCGCTGCCGATGAATTTCCACCTCCTCGAGCACTTCCAAGCCCCGGAAGGCCTCATCATACTGCAGGCCTCCATCATCAGGGGCTCGGAAGATCTCCCGGGCCTCGACCAATTTCCCGCGTACATTGCCACAAAGCGGTGGAGGAGTTGAGGCCGGGGCCGTTTCGACTAGATGGCCATCCCGCGCCGCGTCAATGGCCCTATTCGAATCAAAGTCACGCAGCTTGCGCTGGATGACCTGGTCGAAGCCACAGTCTCGGCGGGTGATGTCGATGTCGGTCGTGTCGACGAGTTGGAGGAGATGGTGGAATGCTTTCGTGAGCCATTGCTCTTCTAGGGTTGCTAGGTGCGTAGACATGAGGGGCAATTCTCTTAGATTTCTGGCGAAAGCGCTCGCGATTGCCAAATGTCGCAAAGCGTGTGTCGTATGTTATAACGGGCGCGTGGAGACTATCGCACAGCAATGAACAAGAAGGCCGTTCTTCGTTCTGTGCACGTTCGTAAAAGAGAAAATGCAGCAAGTTTCAGGAACAGGAGATGAATTGAACATCCACGTCAAAGAAGAGAGCGGTGCTTGATTTTTTAGCTGCCTTCGCACGTGTTTAATCACTCCGTCGTGTGGTTTTTCTCTTTGCTGCCGCCTCACCTTCTTCTCACCTCGTTTTTAGCTGCGTATCGCGCTCTGCCTGCCAGTTGGGGCGGAATCAAGCTTCAACTGCTAGCTAGCTCGCAATCCTGACTAAAAGAAGACCGACTCATTCATAAATTGCGATCGCTGTGATGCACAGGTTTTTTTCTGGGTGTGACCATTCATGCGCGGCTAGTACGACAAAGAAGAATCACCCGGGTTGTCTGCATCAGAAGAGCCAGAGTAAGTAAATCTTGCAAGACAGAATACTCTTACCTTCCATGTGTAGCTCAACAGATGAGTTCAGTCAGTGAATCCGAAAAAAAAAGGAGAAGGAGAAAAATAAGTACCACCTCTTTTGTACATGTATAACAGTAAATGTGACTCCAAACGTGCGCTCCACCGCCCAATGTATGTACCTTGTTTGCCTCTGCTTTCCACTTGTGCTGCACAGCCATGCAGGGAGTAATCATCATGACGGAGTTATGGAGACAGTGTCTCATTGCAGAGGTTTCAACGGCAGAGGCAATGACCACGTCTTGTATTCTCATACGTAGATCATGGGATTGAGTGGACTGCTGATGCAGCGGTTGCGGTACCATGTTTCATGTCCTGATTTCATGGACACGTACATATGTACCTAACTAACGAGAAATTTGTGGATCATTAATCCTGAGTCCTACTCTTGTGTGGCGCGGAAACTCAAAAGAATGATGAATCTTCATCGCCATCATGTAGCATTGTTTGGACCACTCCACACCACACATGTTGCCTGCTTGCTGAGGGGGGGGGTGTTGAGGGTTGAATGTAGTTGATACTTTGCTTTTTCTTCATATGTATGGTGCAAGATGAGCATGATCATATTAGGCAGCAAAGTGAGACTCGGAAGCTTGATGTCGAGACGCATATCTAAAATTCAGATGCAATTGACGTACAGCCGAAATGCGGACGTCAGCAACGCGTATTCAATCCGACACCACCTTGACCGTGACAGGTAGACCCTGGGCAGGCTTTGCAGAAAAAAGGCCATCCATGTATGCTAGTCCTCCAAACTCGGGCGAGAGAGCAACATCATCCTCGTCATACGCCAACGAGAGGTCCATGTCTCGCACCGTCAGTACTAAGGCGGTGACAATGGCCGGCATCATCAAGTTCTCGCCCATGCAGCTGTGCTGGCCTCCTCGAAAAGGTCTACATAAACTGGCCAGGTCGGCCGATGGACTTGGTAACCATCTGGTTGGGTCGAAGGTGAGGCGATCAGGGACGTAGGTGCCGCCAGATTGGAGTTCGGCCATGTTGACGTAGAGCTTATTGCCGAGGAAAGAGAAATGTCAGACTGGGTAATGCTTTCTAGGGGGTCAACACGCATGGCGAAACACTATACATACCAAGGCTCTATACAGGCTGTGTTCTATCCCTTCGTGATTTATCGTATGCCTAACACGGAATAGTGTTACGTTAGGGAACCGCCGTCTCAGTTGCCATGTTGCTGATGTCTTTTCTCACCCTTTTGGCGCAGCAGTGGCTGCCACTTCCGGAGGATGCAGCCTCAAGCTCTCTTTTATTACAGCCGTGGTGTACGGAAGCTGGCGAACCTTGCTCGGGTTCTGACGAAGCTCTTCCATGGTGCCTTGCACGTCGCGCGGGAACATGGTGCTGTGTTCTCGACGCAACTCAGCTGCCACGACTGGATTCTGAGCGATATGACTGTAAACAAACTGAACATGAGAAGAAGAACAAGTTCGTCAGCTCAGCCAATTCCAGCGCATGTCATGGCAAAAGGGCCAACAGGGGTAGATATAGCACGAGTGGGAAGACGCAACTGTAAGCACCATTGACGACACGTCTGATGCAAGAAGTAGGGTCGTGACTGTATCGAGGTGCTGAATTAAGGCGTCGGCGTCCCATTCTGTCTGGTCCGGGTTGTCTGTTCGATATTTGGCGGCCAGCACGTCCAGCAACGGCGAGAATTTATTCTCTGCCGCTGGTCTATTCCGCTTGAGCGCTTCAATTAATGTCTTCCGAATGATAGCACGGACTCGCTCCTGACATTCTCTCCGTACCTTTCGTTTCTGTCGCAGTACCCAAGGATTCCAAGACGCGAGATCATGCACATTGTCAACGATGGTTTTCACATCAGCGCTGACGGCGCCCCCCCAGCCTCCCCGTTGGACTGCGGTATCATGCCCCAGGAGAAAGCAAAAGGTGACATCTGCGGCCCATTTCTCGGCCGCCTCTATCAAGGGGAATCGACGATTCGTGACTGATCGGCGCAGAAGCTCCTCCCGCAGCTGCATCGAAAACTCTGCCATGACTGGCACGAAGCGTATCACGTTGTTCCCGGAGAAGGTGGTACGGATGGAGATGCGCGACTCATGCCATTCGGACTTATGAGGTGAAATGAGTCCGCGCGAACCCCCGACAAGCGGCTGCAGCCCGGCTTCAAGTATAATTGGATGTCGCCTATAGTCGAGGAAGCGGTCGGCAACATCGAGATTGGTCGTCACGAGAAATGGCTCCCGCAAAAAGGGCCACAGATCAATGTAAAACACATCGGGAAGGCTGAACTGGCTCTGGATGAGGGAAAATGCGGCGCCAAAGGGAGGCTTCCCAGGTAACTGCTTTACGGCTTTTGCGAATAGGCCGATATGACCAAACAAGAAACTATGAGGGGGCTTGGGCTAAGCACATGACGAAACAGAGAGCGTCAGTGGACAATTAAAAATCAGAACGTTCAACCAATTCCAGATAAAAGAGGGACGAGTTGGAAAAGCAAGGGGAAAGGAACATAGACATACAAGCGACTGAAAGCGCTGGCGATGTGTCTTCAGCTTCCATAAGAACTTAGACGCGATCAAAACCAGGACAGACCCAAGTACGGCGGGTAGAACAGCATGAAGGTCCATGGCAAACGGTCAAGGAGTCGCAAAGAAGTCATCGCGTAGGACAGTATCTGCTTCGCAAACATATCTCGGCTATTAAATACGGCATTCGATTGCGTGAAGAGAGATTTGAGTGAGAAGTCGAGACTCGAGACCCATCAATGAGACCTGAATCTGTCGACCTGCAGGCTGCGCAACTTTGGCCTTCATAGGTACCTAATGTAGGTACTTATGCCTTCCGAAGTCCGATCTGCCGGTACAGCTGATGCCAAAGCTGATGGTCAAAACCTATGGCCATAGCTATCGAGCTAATGGCCCAAAAATTGCGTCCTTCACTGAGAAGGGAGACAGAGTGGACGACAACTTCTTGGCCTCGTGAGGCATTGGCCGCATTTTGAAGATGCTCTGAGAAGATACCTACATGAAGTTATGAACGGATGGCTCTGGACCTCGGCATACTGCAAGGACCGCTTGTGTAATTGGGTAAGCCAAAGCTGAAAGACTGTTGAGGCTTCGAGAAGCGTATGTACCTCTGTAAGTTCTACGGAGAACAAACCGTTCGAATTTCACAAGGACGATCCCGCTTGTACCCACTCAAATCCTATTATTACATACCACCTATCACATGTGGCCTTTTGCTGCAAATCCTGCCTGATTGAGAAAATTGGATCTTTTTGTTCGTGACAGCCAGACACAAAAAGCCCCAAACGAGGTACATACCTGCGTATCTACGATTCGTCACCACTTGACCAGAAGGACGTCGTCTTGACCGCTCAATCGTCTCGTCCGGCAAGACACGGGATTCCAGCGCCGTCTTACACACCCCTGGCTGAACACATCCAGCTAACTGTCGTGGTGCCCGAGGCCCTAGGGATATGTACCACGTCAGCGAGGCAACATGCATGCAGTGAGATGCGGACGACAGGCATCGCGGCCATTTGCCAGATCGGTATCTAGGGCGCCCTGGCGAGTCGGAGCCAGGCAACAAGAGCCTTGTCGGAGACTTTTATCGACTTCTGAGGCCAGGCACAGTGGTATGTTTGCATCTTCTTACACTTTTCGTGTTGTTGAATCTGGCGAGGCATCAAGCCTGTGTGGTTCATGACGCTTGAGCGGCTGACCAGATCGATCAGATCATGCCAGTCATACTCATGGCCAGGGTAGCAGTGGTCGCAGTGGTCGCAGCGCGGACGAGCCGTCCATCTTTGCCAAAATGGGTGAGTCTGCCGCGACCACATTTGCGTCCATCTTCGTGTTGGGTGCCGGCTTTGCGGGCGCTGGGTACATCTACCACAAGTGCTACAAGATGCTCGTCCTGCAAAAGATGACACGCGCGTTTGAGCCTGGGGATCCTGTTCTCGAGATGGCAGCCGTGGGCAAGGATGTTCCCCACAGCCATCCGCCCGGCGAGGAGCACTGGGTTCACCGCCCGGAGCAAGAACTCGTCGATTCCATCATCACTGGTCAGGAAGTCGGCCATTACTACCTAATATTGGGTGAGAAGGGATCCGGCAAGAGCAGTATGCTCATCGAAGCAATGCGCAAGATTGACGGTGATGGTGTGGCCATGTTTGAAGCCCACGCCGATCCTGAAATCGTGAGAATCCGTTTGGGCAAGGCCCTAGACTATGAGTTCCACGAAGATTACATTGGCGGATACTTTAGTGAGAAGGGCCCGCGAGACATGGGCGCTCTGCTGGACATTGAGCGTGCCTTGAACAAGCTGGAAAAAGTGGCCATGAGATTGTTCCGCTCGCGCAGAAAGCCGCTCGTTGTCATTGTTAATCAGATGCATCTTTTGCGCAACGACGAAGAGGGTCTCAAGCTGATTGAGCTACTCCAGCAACGTGCCGAGCAATGGGCTGCCGCAGGGCTGGTCACCATGGTGTTCAACTCGGACGACTACTGGGTGTATGAGCGCCTCAAGCAGCTCTCTACCAGAATGGAAGTCTTGCCCGTCACCGATCTGCCCAAGCAGCAAGCCGTCCAGGCGCTGCAGCGATACCGTACGCGCTACTTTGGCGAGAGGTTGTCTCAAGGCGAGCTCGACGACGTGTATGACCGGGTTGGGGGCCGGTTGAGCTTTTTAAATCGTGTAGCCAAGAGCCACGACATGCTCGCGACGTGTGAACGCATCAAGGATATTGAGAAGAGATGGTTCTTGAATCAGTGCTGGATCATGGGCACAGAAATGGATGACGATGTGATGGATCAACAGAAATGGGCTGTAAGTTGTCACTTTACACGAGACCTTCACCGTTTTTTTTCTTTGGATCGCAATGAATAACTAACGCGCGATTGCTTGTCCTGAACTTCAAAGGCTGCGGCCATGGTCCTGGCACAAGCCCTAGTTGAGAAGGAGGATGAGACGGCCAGCACATATGATCCCAGTCAGGGCCATATCCTACCATCGTATCCCTTCCACATCGCCCAGGAAATCATGACGCGCTGCGATTTCATTCGAGATCTCGACAGCCTAAATCTGTTCACCATCACCGATAAAGCCGAGGTAAGGGCTAGCAGTGTCCCGATGCAGCGTGCTTTCAGGGAAATTTGCAGCCAGCCCGGCTTTAAGCAGCATCTGGAGAACACCATCGAGAGAATCGCCGCGATAGAAAGCTTGGGACGAACACGAGAGCTGGTCGCAAAGGATCTGGTTCTGGGCGGTAAGTATCGTATCGCGCAGGGCCGTCACGATTTTACAGTCGAGTTGGAGATGCCCGAAGAGGACAGGCAGGAGGGCAAGTGATGGAGCGACATGATTCTGCAAGATTTTGTATTATTAGTTCCTTTTGTAACATGTACGGCATGCATCGTGCACACGGGTTGTGCAGGAATGGAAGCCACGACTATCTAGACAGAAATATTTATTTTGTTTTCTTTCACTGCTGCATCTTTGAGTAATCGAGTAGAGTCAACATACCTGGTTGTAGATGAACAAGGAAACGTCGTCAATTTCGATCGAGTACGGCGGCACATTAGATACGTTTGTGCGGCAAAAACAAGGAGCCATGAAACGCGAAACGCGCCAATGGAAACAGGTTGTAGAAAGTTGAAACCGTTGAGATTGGCGTCCCTGAGTTAGCACCTTGATCGTCAGGCATCAACTTCCCGACCTCAGCTCGACGCCCACCCCCAGCAGCTTTTTACGGCCACAGGGTAAACAGTCGCAAATTCCAGTCTCGCGAATCTTGTCAACAAGCTCGCCAACACACCACATGGTCGCAATTCTCTCTTTCACTGGACCGGCCACTACTCATAGGACCAAAATTTTGATGCCGTCTCGGAATTCACTTAATGGTCAATTTTTTGAACAACAAGACGCTACCACCGGTCGCGTCACCCTTTCCCCAACATGGCCGACGTTGAAGATGGCCTCTCAGTCGCCGCTTCCGAGAACTCTGACGGCATGGACATGAATGAGGGCATTAGCATGGACGTCGATTTCGGCGCCATCGAGATCTTTGATAGCAACCTCGCGCCCACGTCGTTCTCCTCTGGGGCCCCAGAAGCCATCATGACGGAAGATGCAGCCGCGGACTTGTCATCCAAGAAGGCGAAACGCGATAAACATAACCAGAGCCAAACAAAAGACAAGGGCGAAAAGAAAGGCACGAAGCGGCAAAAATCCGAGGAATATGCAGGACCTAGTCCATCTGTCCCCGAAGGAGAAGAGGCGACAGCCAGGAGGCGCCGCAAGTCGAAGAAGAGGTCAACAACAGACACGGTAGTTCCCAACAGCCAACCGTTGAATGAGCAATCTGAACCAGTTACCGATACCCCTTGGGGTCAGTTGCAACAAGAAAATGCCGCTGCCCTCTCCCAAAAGGCCAATAACAAACGCAGGCTTTCGCATTCCGCGGAAGGAAGGCCACGAAGAAAGCAGAGGTCTGGAAGCTCAGACCGGGCGGACCCAGCTGGCGAGGACGTGCATCGTGGCTCACAGGACGCCGTCGCGACATCATTCCTGCACAGAAACAAGGACACCAGACGAGCTGTCCCAGAAAGTGCCATTGATGAAGACAGTCGACCGGAATCGGATCCCCAGGCGTCGCCAACAGTTGCGCACTTGCGCCGACACAGTCAATCTCGCCAAGCCCGATCCAGAGAGAGCAGTGTTTCTCATCAAATGGATACCGATGCAGCCAGCGGCACAGCTGCTGGGGTGGAAAGAGAGGCGAAGCGAATTGCTCGGGAAGCATGGGATGAGCACCGCAACGAGCAAACGAGCCGCAGTGAGAGTGCGCATAACGACGACGATACGGAGATGCCTGACCAGTATCCCCACTCACCCCTAGGAAAGGGTGCAGCAGACGTGACTGCTGAAGCTCAACCAACCAGCAGCCCACTGCAGAGAAGAACGAGGTCCGCACGGAAGAAGGCGAAGCCGTCGTTTTATGAACAGCCTGTGCCGGAAGTCCCAGATGACGACAACGACAAAGATGATGTTTACGTAGAGCTGCCATCGCCGTCGGCCATGTCGCCAAAGCCTCGCAATAGAAAGAAGCGTGCGACCAAGAAGAAAACCCGAGGCCGGAAGCCCAAGAAAGAGATGAAGCTTTCTCAGTCGATGCGCGGCGGGTCCTCTGATGGAGAAGAAGACGATGCAGCAGATGCTGCTGAAAGGCGGAATCGCTTGACCGGGTACACACAAGGACGATTCAGTGATGCTGAACTGGCGCGAATATCACGAGCAGTGGAGACGTTCCGGGCGGACAATGATTTGTCAAAGTCAGAAGTGAACGAAGTAAGTATCGTCTACGGAGGCAAGAACGGAGAAAAAAGACAAGAAATGAATCGAATATAGCTAACCTGACCGCCAGCTCATCCATGCTCCCGGCGGCACGACGGCGGGAGAATTCAATGCTCAGCTCTGGAATCGCATCTTTGCCGAATGTCCCGATCGACACAGACAAAAAGTGATCAACATTACGCGAAAGAAATTTCATAATTTCGTCGCCCGTGGTACATGGACACCAGAACAAGACGCCGAGCTCGCGGCGCTCATCCAAGCACACGGCACGAAGTGGTCCAAAATCGGCAGCAAAATCAACCGCCATCCAGAGGATCTACGAGATCGGTACCGCAACTACATTGTCTGCGGCGCAAACCAGCGCAAAGACGCGTGGGATGAAGGCGAAGAAGCGCGACTGACACAATACATCATGGAGTCCATGCAGGTCATTGACGAGCTACGCGTAAACGAACCAACTAGGGCAATTCTGCAAAAGAGCTACGAAGAGCTCATTGACTGGCAGGATATTAGCGAGCGCATGGACCGGACTCGCAGCCGCTTGCAGTGCATCACGAAATGGAAATCACTCAATTTCCGCACACACGGTAAAGACAAGCTCGTGTCCACGCAACCTGATTCCCAGATATCCTTCCGGCTGGAAAAGGCCCGACGCCAAATCGCGACCATGCCTGCCGAGGAGCGATTCCGCCTCGTGACGGCCGTGCAAGCCACAGCGGTAGGGACCGATGTCAAGATCCCCTGGCAGAGACTGGTAGACAAGCCTTTCCGGGTGCAATGGCACCGCTATACACAGATGCTTTTGTGGAGGCGGCTCAAGGCGACGGTGCCGAATAAGGCGGAAGTCACGGTCCGCGATGCGGCACAATACCTAGTAGAGCGATACAACCAAACCGGCGACCTTCCCGACGTGTCGGACGATCAATTCGACGATGTAGACGAGATGAATTTCATGCAGAGCATCGCGCCCCTAAGCTGCGTAGGCAGAAACCTCGCCAGTGGCCGAAGCCAGCGAAGCACTGAGTTTGTCACCGAGTCAGACGCAGAAGACGAGGTAGCAGAGCGAGATGGCAGCACGCACGAAGCCGACAATGACAAGGAGGCGCAATCAGTCAAGCTCGGCGATCTACATATCGATCCTGCACTGGCCGATTCCGTTGCACCGGCGAAAAAGTCAACTCCTGCTGCTGCCAAGCGAGGCAGCAAGGCCCCAAAGTCTGGAAAGCGAAGCCGTAAATCAGTCGCAGAGGTTGATCCGATTGAAGAAGATAAAAATGTGGAGATGCAGGAGCCTGAACAGGTGCAGGAGCAGGCGCAAGCTTCTGATTCGGAGGAATTCGACTGGGAGCAGCTCCGGAGGCAGAAGACACCTAAGAATACTCCTGGTGATGGGGTTCAGTCCCTGGGGGAGGCGCGAGACAAGGACTCGAGCGCAGAGCAGGAGGTGGAAGTCGATGATGGTGAAGATAGTGACATGGATGATATGGAGGATGTGCCTGCCAGGATTCCAGTTCGGGCGTGAGGGGTTGCAGACTGCAGTAGTGTAAGGGGGTGTCGCGATGGGTGTTGAGGTATTGGTTTTCTTGAGTGAGTGAGTGAGTGAGTGAGCGAGTGGGCAAGATACGTGCTCATATCCTGAAAGCGTCTTGTCGTATGAAAATAGCGCCCCAGTGATGTTTGGTCCTGTCTACGCGTGGGCCAAAGTTTTTTTTTTTTTTTCTTGCCTCTAGTGCTGTGCGTATGACTACAGTTTGGTCCACGTTTGTATCACGGAGAAGCTGTGTTTTTCTTATTAATTATTCAAGGCGCATGAGCTTGTTGACTATGTATTTGGCTATTGACTATCTGAAGAGGAAACGACCACGAGACATACATTGGCTCCTTAGTTACAGATATTGTGCTTGTCTTTTTCCTGCTGTGTCTGTGATGGGTGACGAGTCACGAGTCACGAGTCACGACTCACGACTCACGACTCACGAGTAGTGTGTAGTTGTCGGTGAAGCTGAGTAACTCGCAAATGACAACGCTTACGGTGCTGATGTGGGCAGGCTGTGAGATTTAAGGCGTTGATGTCACGTTATCGCACCGCAGCGCTTTCTCATGGCATGTACACTTTCATACATACACATGATACCATGCAGTACGATGCGCTGTGTGTCGGGGGTAGGTACGAGTTCGTGTCCATGTAACGTCGTCGGGATCGGCGCGGGTCTACCGTCTAGTTTACCGATGCTTATTCGTGAATCGAAGGCCAACGGAGAGCCTCTCCGAGACCCCTGAGTATCTCCGAAGGGCCTCGGGTGCTCAACAGTAGCTAATAAAAAAGGCTGCGAAAAGTCTCAAAGTTCAAAGTTGGCTACAAGGCCCAGCAGAGGCCCAGCAGATGCGGCAACAGAACTAGGGCCATCTTGTTGCCGAAGCCGTGCATGAGCTGCCTCCCGGATCCCGACGATGTGAAGCTCCGAAGCCCCAGGACCAAGACTCCATGTACATATCTAGGTACATAGCCCCGTGCTGGGAAGATTGGGAAGACGTGTTGGCTACGGAGGGCCATGACAACAACTTAAAAGAGGTTGTGTTGGCGCCGACCGAAACGCGACCTTTTCTATGCAATGCGGACGTGATGACACAAATTCCAAGCCTCTTCGGCTCTCTGACGTGAATTGACGAGACTGGACCAACTCGTGCGCACAGGACAAGTCGCCAGACAGCATCCCAAAGATTCCCAACCCCACGACTCAGTCCACGACTCAGTCGTTCCATCATGTCTTCTCATGCGCCCATCAGCGGCAACATGCACGCCATCCTGGATCTCCTCGCGCACAATCCCGTGCCTGCCACGCTTTCCACCATCGCCATCATCTTCCTCACGTCCGTCCTGCTCTTCAGTTCGCCGGCCTCGCACCACAAACCAAACACAGATGGCAACGTCAGCCCACCATCCATGCCAGCTTACTGGCTCCCCTTCCTCGCCCATGGCCCTCAATTCCTCCGCAAAACCGGCTTCCTGGCCTCCCTCCAGAAGCAATACCCCGAGGGCATCTTCTCACTCAAATTCCTGGGCAAGACGCACCATGTGATCCACGAACCCGGCTTGGCCAGCACGCTCATGAACCGGCCAAAGACAACCTACGAAGAGAAATGGCTCGCCGCGCGCCTACTTTCCACGAGCTTTGGCCTGCGCGAGCAAGACCACGCCACGTACGGCAAACTGGCACATGAGACGCCCGAACTATTCAAGCACATGCTCAGTGAACCTGGCCTGGGCGAACTCGTCCACGCCATGGTCGGCCAAATCAAGCGCCACATTCACGACTTTGTTACCTTCAACTCGGCGCCCGCGGACCAGACGGACTGGGAGAGGTTCTCCGACGTAGACGTCCTGCAGAACAGCAAAGGCGAGACCGTCGTAGAGGCGGACCTCATGTCCCTGACGCGCAACTTTGTCGCCGCGACGGCGAATCCTGCTCTCATGGGCACCAACTTTGTCGAAAACTTTCCTGAATTCTGGGAGCTTTTGTGGAAATTTGACGATGGGATGGTGCTCCTGGCTGCGAATGTACCTGCTTGGATTCCCTGGCCGAGACTGCAGCGCGCCAAGGCAGCTCGGGCAAGAATGCTGGCCCGCACGCTCGAATTTGAAGTCGCCATGGATAAGTATTTCCAGGGAAAAGATCCGGGCATCCAGTGGCAGGATCTGCACAATGTGAGCACCTACGTCAAGTCCCGGGTTGAGCTGTTCCGCAACCGTGGCTTATCGCTCGAGGCGCGTGCTACCTGCGACGTGGCCCTCTCGTGGGCCATGAATGCGAATGCCAACCCTCTCATCTTTTGGCTCATCTACGAATTGTGCCGGGACCCCGTACTGCTGGAGATTGTCCGCGAGGAAATCGCCCCGTTTGTCAAGGTTGTGCAGCCTGCTCACGACTTTGGGCCTGCGGTCTGGGTGCCGCCCGAGGTTGAGAGCCTGGACGTGGATGGGTTGATTAACCATTGCCCGCATCTCAAGGCTGCGTATTTTGAGACGCTCCGCGTCTACACTGGAGTGTGGACTGTGAAATGGCTGACTGAGGACGTCACGCTGAAGCGGAGGGGGAGTAATGCGGATGCGTTTCTGTTGCAAAAGGGGAATATGGCGCATGTACTGCATGAATTGCACCAGTTTGATGCGGACTACTTTCCTAATCCAAAGGAGTGGCATCATGATCGGTTCTTGAAGGAGATTGATGATGGGCATGGGCGAAAGTTGCAGACTGTGGATATGGGAACACTGCGACCTTATGGTAAGTTCTATCACGCCGTGTGTTTCATACGTATTGGGCCAAGGAGGAGGCAATTTATTTGTTCTTGTTTTTGCCATCCCTGTGCTCCGAGAACCTCATCTAACTATTATTTCAGGTGGCGGTCCAAGCATGTGCAAAGGTCGGGCATTTGCCATGCGCGAGCTACTTTTATACTCATCCTTTATCATCTCTTTCTACGACATTAGTCCCCCGAGAGGACAGGCCTGGGAGGAACCAGCCACGTGTAAGCGGGCTGCCTCGAGATATCCTGTCAAGCCAGTCAAGGTGTGGATCAAGAAGAGGGTCTTTGACACGAACTCGAAATCGAAATCAGACTCAAAGGCTGAAAATGCTGATTGAGTTGCCTGTCATGGTGGTAACGCGGTTTCTGATGGTCTGGCCAGGTCAATGTAGAAAGAAGGTCAAGGTGCATAGCGTTTGGCACTTACGGGAGCACTAGAGTCGCGATTTTGGAGTTTCTAGTTGCCTTAGAAAAATGTCGTGTTTCATAAAAGAGAAGCCTAATCATTCCATTCAAAGCTCATATCAAAAAGTTGTTCATGAGTTGTTCATGGGTTGATAACTCGCAGCAATACCTACGGTCTTTCGGGGGTTGCCTCAGGCCGGAATGCTGACGCCATTGGCTGCACCTCTTGGCTCATAGAAGCTCCAGGCCTATAATTACGTGACCAGCCGAGGAACCCGTTTCACGCCGAGAAACAGCTCATCGTCCTCTTATTAATCATTCTTATTTCTGTCTTGTGTTGCTACAATCGAATCTTCCTTTTCTTTCTCCCAGCTGGGCGCTCGCTCTGTCCTGTTTTTACTTCATTTTTTGCGTCTTGGTCCTTCACCGACTAATTGACGGAGCGCAATTGCTCGAGCCTCGGAGCGTCACCACGAGAATCCCCGCCCGACAAACCCCCCCGAGAAACCCAACTCCAGCATGCATACATAGCGACGTGTGCACCATGATTACGCGATTATTACCTCGCGCTCCGCTTGTGTGTCCGCGATGCAGCTTGAGGCAATCTCGCCGTCCGCAATGGCTTCCTCACCTGTCAGGCGCATCGACACGGCTCTTCCGAACGTCAGAGCCGCCGCCGAAGAGTACGACCGACGCCGCGAAGCCTTCCGCAATCCTGCCCCCCAAGCCAGGCGCGCTGAAGACGAACAAGAATGATCCGCTTGCCCCCGTCGACAAGACGGCCGCGGAGCAACGCAAAGCCGACTGGGCCATTATTCGCGAAATGTCGGCTTACCTTTGGCCCAAGAATGGCTTTGCCACCAAGGTGCGCGTGGGCATTGCGGTTTCGCTGCTGATAGGAGCCAAGCTGCTCAATGTCCAAGTACCATTCTACTTCAAGAGCATCGTCGACTCGATGAACATAGACTTTGTAGCTGCGGGCGGCACCGCTGCCGCCGTGGCAGGAAGCATGATTGTCGCATACGGCGCGACCAGGATAGGCGCCACCCTATTCCAGGAACTCCGAAACGCCGTCTTCGCATCAGTGGCACAAAATGCGATTCGCGGCGTGGCGCGCAACGTGTTTGACCACTTACTACGACTGGACCTGAACTTCCACTTGTCGAAGCAGACAGGAGGCTTGACTCGGGCTATTGACAGGGGTACCAAGGGCATCAGCTTCTTGCTGACGAGCATGGTCTTTCACATCATTCCGACGGCCTTGGAAATTAGTTTGGTATGCGGTATTCTGACCTGGCAGTATGGGGCCAAGTTTGCTGCCATTACGGTCTTGACCATGGTCGGATACACAGCCTTTACCATCTGGACGACGGCCTGGAGGACAAAGTTCCGCAGGCAGGCCAACGCCGCGGATAACAAGGCCTCAACGGTCGCTGTGGACTCACTCATCAACTACGAAGCGGTCAAGTACTTCAACAACGAAAAATTCGAGGTATCCCGCTACGACAAGGCGCTAAAGGAATACGAGAAGAGTTCCATCAAAGTGGCCACCTCCTTGGCCCTTCTGAACAGCGGCCAAAACATCATCTTCTCGTCGGCATTGACCGCCATGATGTACTTCGCGGCTGACGGCGTCGCGACAGGCTCCCTCACGGTAGGCGACCTCGTCATGGTCAACCAACTCGTGTTTCAGCTCTCCGTGCCGCTCAACTTCCTCGGCTCCGTCTACCGCGAGCTGCGCCAATCGCTCCTGGACATGGAGACCCTCTTCAACTTACAAAAAGTCAGTGTGAGTATCCAGGAGAAGCCTGATGCGAAACCTCTTGCCCTTTCCCGCGGGGGAGAAATCAAGTTCGACAACGTCAGCTTCGGGTACCACCCGGATCGGCCCATCCTGAAGAACCTATCCGTCACGATCCCCGCCGGCAAGAAAGTCGCCATCGTGGGGCCCAGCGGGTGCGGCAAGTCCACGCTATTACGACTACTCTTCCGATCCTACGACGTGCAGGAAGGCCGTATCCTCATCGACGATCAAGACATCCGCGATGTAACTGTCGATTCTCTCCGACGATCCATCGGGGTCGTGCCTCAAGACACACCGCTCTTCAATGACACAATCGAGCACAATATCCGGTATGGCCTCATTGATGCTTCCCACGAGGATGTCGTCGCGGCGGCCAAGCGCGCGCGCATACACGATATTATTGAGCGTTTCCCTGATGGGTATGACACCAAGGTCGGCGAACGGGGTATGATGATTTCGGGGGGAGAGAAACAGCGCCTCGCGGTGAGCAGGTTGCTCCTCAAGGATCCGCCTTTGTTGTTCTTTGATGAAGCTACCAGTGCGCTGGACACGCACACGGAGCAGGCGCTCATGATTAACATTAATGGCATTCTGAGGGAAAAGGGCCGCACGAGTTTGTTTGTTGCGCATCGGCTGCGGACGATTTTTGACTCGGATATCATTATTGTGCTCAAGGACGGGAAGGTGGCGGAGATGGGGACGCATCGGGATTTGATTGATCGGGCGGGTGTGTATTCCGAATTATGGAGTGGTAAGTGTTGTCATCTTGGGGTTATGACTTCATGGCGGGTTTACATTCGTTTTGCTTTGTTCACTAATCTTTGTGTTTGAACAGCTCAGGAAATGTTGTTTGATGAGTCTGGGAATGACAAGGATGATAAGCGGAATAAGGGGTCGACGAAGTCGATCTCCTAGCGAGATGCTGCGCGGTGTCTTTCTTCCATCGAGATGCTGCTTGGTGCCCTTCTCCCATTGAGATGCTCCTCGATACCGATGTTGTCGAACTGTTGCAGCTGATCTTTCCCGCCACAAACTTATCAGCACTGCAGCTAATTTTAACCATCGCAAATCTTACAACTGCAGCTTGAGTATCGCATTTCGTCTGCGTCAAGCACCTCCGATAGTCGGCATCTCGAACACGGCTGCGGCTCGAGTGTCTTTCTCCCGTCACACCCATCTCGACGAGTCCCGAGGCTTGTCGGCCAAAGACAATTACATAAAGATACGGACGTATCGGCCGGTAGACATCAGCATGTCTCACGATTCCCCCATCCAAGAAACAGCTCGGTGGCGGTGATGCGACTGCGGCATGCGGGAATGGCCGGTCCTACCATCTCGGCCGCCTGAAGCAAGCCGAGTTCCTGGGACCCGTTTACACGTGACATTAGTCAATCGATGCTATTTGCGGGTTCATCTCCAAGCTCGCAGGAGCCAGAAGTTGGAACGTGCGATGTACATGTTAGTTAGTAGCGCCGACGGGCAGAAGAAACGTGGGTGGGCAGATCAGCAGGCCTGGCCTTTCGGCCGGCGTTGCTAACCTCGGCACGGAAGGTTAAAACGTGACGTAGACTGGATTGACTGAATTTCATATAATGGTCAAATCATTCCAAATTCTCAAGTAATGATCAGGAAGACAGTCTCCCTCCCGTACATGATAGACGATGTCCCGAAATTTTCAATGCCGTTAGACGTCACGTGCTTATGATTGGCCATCGTAGCCGCACAATAAGCAACAACGCGCTAAGAGCAGCCCAAGCTCGTAAAAAAACCCACCAGACCTTATCTCAAAGCCGAGTTCGGTCAAAGACACAACGTCCACGGTCCAAGTGAGCTGTCCATACTTCGCCCCATCACAACCACGTCGTTCGGTCTGAGAAGCATCCAAACCATGCTCTCTACCACGTCTCTGGCGCTGCGCACCGGCGCTCGCCGCGCTGTGCGACAAACCTCGTCGTGCTCGTCGTCCGCAACAGCTGCCTCAGCCGCGCCTCAAAGGACAGCCAGCTTCGTCCGCTTCAACCATAACCTCAGCAACGCGCGAGGCCTCTCATCCTGCGGCGTCGCCGCCCGAAAGACTGCCGCAGGTGTCTCTGCCCAGCAACCGAAACAGCAACAACAAAGACGCAGCTACGTCGCCACGCAAAACCCGAACCCCCCTCTCGGAAAAAAGAATGCCTCCAACACGGTCCCCTCTCGCATTGGCCTGATCGGAGCCCGTGGCTATACCGGCCAGGCCCTGATCGAACTCCTCAACCAGCACCCGTACATTGACCTACGGCACGTCTCCTCCCGAGAGCTCACCGGCCAAACCCTCGCAGGCTACACCAAGCGCCAAATCATCTACCAGAACCTATCCCCCGAGGACGTAGCCCGCCTAGACCCCGAAATCGACTGCTGGGTCATGGCCCTCCCCAACGGCGTCTGCAAGCCCTACATTGAGGCTCTCGACCAAGCCCAAAAGGAAACTGGCCATAAGAGCGTCATTGTCGATCTATCCGCCGACTACCGCTTCGATGATTCCTGGACCTACGGCCTCGCGGAGCTCACGAAGCGGTCCTCCATCTGCCAATCTACTCGAATTTCGAACCCAGGATGCTACGCCACGGCTGCGCAGCTCAGTGTCGCGCCTATGCTGCCGTACATTGATGCGGAGGGCTTGGTGTCCATCTTTGGTGTCTCGGGGTACAGCGGTGCGGGGACGAAACCAAGTGACAAGAACAACGTGGAGTTGCTTACAGGAAATCTGATTGCCTATTCGTTGACGAACCATATACATGAGAGGGAGATTTCTCATCACTTGGGGGGTGCGAAGATTGGATTTGTGCCTCATGTTGCCTCGTGGTTCCGGTCAGTAGTGTTCTGTTGTGCTCTCCTTGATCGTGTTTCGCGATCTTTGGTTTTAGATGTCTATTTTTGTGTTGCTAACTTTTTCTTCTCCTTCTTTTTTCTGCGTTGCAGTGGTATTCACCTCACGGTTAATATTCCCCTGAGCGAGACGATGGATTCGCGAGATATTCGCCAGATTTACCAGAATCGGTATGCGGGTGAGAAGCTTGTCAAGGTGGTGGGCGAGCCGCCCATGGTTAAGAATATCAATATGCGCCATGGGGTTGAGATTGGAGGCTTTGCGGTGGATAACACTGGAAAGCGCGTTGTCATGTAAGTGCCCATACATCTGCTATGGAGGGTCGTTTTTTTGGCGTTCATTTGAATGATGACGCCCGGGGGGGAGAAACGCTAACATTCGAACAGCTGTGCGACAATCGATAATCTCAACAAGGGTGCCAGCACGCAATGTTTGCGTAAGTATTTTCTCGTTCCTACATGGTGCTTGGATATGTACTGACAAGTATGGGTTGCAGAAAACATGAACCTCGCGCTTGGATATGCCGAGTTCGAAGGCATTCCGCTGATGTAGAGGGCGTTCTGGAAGGACTGTGACACATTTTATTGTTGGGGTGTGGGCTGAAATTACATAACCTGCATGTGTATTACACAAAGTTTCACATCGTTTCTTAGAAGTCTTTATATATGTTATACTGTCTCTGCTAACCTGGGGACAATATTTTCGTAGACGCAGTGTCGATTTACGACGCCTTAGCTAGCTGGCTAATTGTGTCGTGCTTTGATCAGTGACCGGACTGACATCCCCATTCTCGACAAGTCGCATGAAGGACGCACGACACTTCTAAGAATCAACCAACATCATATGGTCACCCGCCGCTGCCAGGAACAACTACAAGATCACTTGCACAACACAGGGCGCAAGTCGCACCGTTCACACCGGCTATTCGATAGACTTCCGCTGTCGTTGCCATGAAGAGGTGTTGCACCAAAGGACCGGCCAGTGACTTTCCGCTACCTACTCTATGCTAAGCTCCCCTGCATATAGGAGGCCATTTACCCTCAATTCGGCCACTAGACAGATTCGACTGTGCCGCGCGTATGGCCGCTACCTACCCACCTAGGCATGCTCTGTACGGTGTACCAAGCCAAACACTGCCTAGAACTCTCTTTCCACGCTCGTCTTAATAAGTTATACCATACTGCCAGGAACACGTTGCAGAGTGAGGGCAGATGCATGTCTCGGTGGCGCCGGTCCGTGGGAGCGCAGGACAAGTAAAGCTTGGCGTGGCAGATGTACATATCGTAACATTTGTATGTAAGTGCACGATGCCCATGATTAGTACAAGCAAGAGAGAGGCTTCAAATACTAAGACAAGGCTCTTGATGATCTGTCTTTTGAGTTACTTGATATGATACGTCAAGCATCATGAAGAAGCATGAAGAAGATTTACGAAGAGTCGAAAGGAGGTAGGTCCAGGCGGATGCCACTGTCCACATTTGCACTGCCAGGCTCCAGCACTGCCAGCCGCCAGCTGTCAACTCCTGCTCGGCACTGGCGTCTGGCAAGCTCCACTGTGTTGTCTAAGCGCGACTCATCGAGGCCGTATAATTCGCGGGTTTTGATGCCTAGTCAGCCTAGCTCTCCGGAGTAGGTAATCTTGGCGACTTATCTGATTGTCCGCTCCACCTGCTCCATTAAACTTGGTGCCACTTTCATGCAGGAGCTTTTGCTTCATTCTTGACTTCACTCTTGCTTCAATTCCCTACATTCGCTGGTCGAAATTCCACCGCTCGCTCATCTCTGCCTTCTTGTTGTTGAGTTGCAGCCTACTTGTTCTATCGAGTCACCCTCGTCTTTCTCCAGGTCGAACTTATAACGGAAAAATACTCGCCAGACGAGCACCCCCGCCACCTCGAATTTGTAAAGCCTCGGCTTCAACCCCCCGACCTCGACCCTCGACCCTCGACCCTCTCTGACCGTGTGCAATCCGTTGGCTATATTCCTGCGTAAAGCGCCATCAGCATTACCATCACACCCGGTCGACGCTTTTCGTGTAAAAAGGAGTCTGGCGGTCCATAATCGTCGCAGCCTATTCCAGTGCAACAAACTTGGCTGGGCTTGCCATGCTGCGCGAACGGCAACCGCCATGGCAATTTTCACACTGGCACCCGATCCCATCGGACGTGGCGGCCTCTCCTTGAACAAGCGAATACTGCGCATCCTCGTTCTCGTCTTCATATGCCTCTGCGGTGGCATACTTATACTCATTCACAATGGTCGCTTCCAGAGGGTGCTGCCTTTTTACCGTAGCCACATCGGTCCCGACGAGTACCTCTTCTCTTCGACCAGCCGCTTTGCCCCCCTTACCGTGGACGACGCCGCGACGGCGAGCAACGAAGATTTATGCGCAAGCTTTCCAAAGTACATGTCCAATATCATCCAGCCCGTGCTCAAGGTCGGCCACAGCGAGAATCAGGAGAGGCTCGCCGCGCACTTCAACACCACGTCGTCCTGTTTCACCAAGGACGAGCTGTTAGTCGTTTCCGACTTGGACGAAGTGATTCACGGCCATCGCACCGTCGACGTACTCGGGGACTTGCCCGCAGGCTACTATAATTTGACCAAGAACCCCGATTTCCAACATTATATCTCGCAGAGAGATATGTACAAAAACGGCACCCTCAACGAAAAGACGCAGAAAACCATCGACGGCTGGATCCTCGACAAGTTCAAGTTTCTGCCCATGGTGGAGCGCGCTTGGCTGGCGAGACCGGATCGGGCCTTTTATTTCTTCTATGAACCCGACACCTACGTCTTCTGGGACAA
The DNA here is from genome assembly GCA_018360175.1 of Claviceps arundinis. Classification (NCBI taxonomy): domain Eukaryota; kingdom Fungi; phylum Ascomycota; class Sordariomycetes; order Hypocreales; family Clavicipitaceae; genus Claviceps; species Claviceps arundinis. The sequence continues at coordinate 220,019 of SRPS01000012.1, forward strand.
TGCGTTTCGGTTCCTGCAGAACTTTGACCCAGACACGCCCATTTACATGGGCTCGCCCTCGCCTGGCCGGCACGACGAGACTCGAGACGTCCGAACATGGTTCGCTAATGGCGGCCCCGGTTTTGTCCTCAGCAGAGGCGCGATCAAGGCACTTCTGCACCGTCGAGTTGACTCCAATGGGCACTACATTGATCCAGCGCTCACCGAGAAGTGGCAGGATATTGTGGCCCAAGAGTGCTGCGGCGATAGTGTGCTCGGATGGGCACTCTGGAACGCCACCGTCCAGGTGCAGGGATACTGGCCCATGTTCAACCCGCACCCGCTTCACGGCATTCCCTTTAGCGACTTGTACTGGTGCCAGCCTGTGTTGACGCTGCACAAGACGTCCCCTGAAGATCTACACTCTCTTTGGCGTTGGGAATTCGCCCAGCGAACGCTGCATGTGAGTTTCCCAGCCAGTAGTCACCTGATTCTTATCTGCCGCAAATTTGCTAATCATGTTCCGCAGCGACCAATGTTATACGCCGACGTCTGGCGACTTCAACACCCCGGCGAACCGAGCATCCTCGACAACTGGGATAACGGCGACTGGGATAGATGGGACCCCCCCGCGGAGCCGCCCATCAACACCTCTCAAATGTGTGAGCAGTCCTGCCGCGAACATGACAGGTGCATGCAGTGGACGTGGCACGGCGGGGACGAGAAGAGATGCATCTTCATGTGGTCGATACGATATGGCCTGGCACGGTCTCCTGAGTACATGGATGAGGGCGACCGGCGGGAAACAATACCACAGAACGCGCTGACCAAACAGGCGGGCCGGAAGTGGGTGGACTATACGAGCGGGTGGGTGGAAAGCCGCGTGAAAGAGTGGCGAGAACAGAGAAAATGCGAACAGGTGCGCTGGGTTGGGCCTAGTGTTGAGAGGATCTTTTGATGTGGCATTGTTTGGAGTTGAGGTTTGGGTTTGGGTCTACTGTTTTGGGGCTTTATTGTGTTTTCTTCATTCTTGTCTTCTTTCCTCTTGTCTCTCTTTCTCCTTTTTATCTCTTCTTTAACTCCTCTTCTTCTTCTTCTATTTGTCCCTTTCCTCTCTTCTAATCTTTCCACGTTCTTCTTCTGATTTTTTGATTTTTTTTTTTTGGATTCTTTTTCATCCTGATGGAAAGGCGTTTGATATAATGAGGGACTCTCTGGCCACAAATGTGCCAACTATTGGATTCTCATTTCTTTCTCGGATCTTTGTTCTATCATCCACTGTTTTTGGATCCTTGTTTTCTCCGGATAGTCCCCCCTTTCAGCTGCTCCGAGACCTCGCTCACGCTAGCGCAGATGATGTATCTCGTCTCCTTCTTCTCTCCTCAGTAATCAATACCCTTTATTTATACGGGATGGATCATAATACACTACGTATCCGCGTGGATCATGGGAGTGTTTGTATCCTCCCTCACCATGCGGTTCCGCTTGTCCCAAGCTCAGGATACCGCAATCGTTGTGGATGATGTGTGGGCGTGGTGCAGCGAGTTTAACCCAAACCAACCCCACGCTGCCACCTACTTGCAACTAGGTACCCAGCTGTGTTCAAAAACCTTGAAACTGTAACTACGTCAGACGCAAATGGCCAGTTCAGCTTACTGAAACGCCGTCACTGTCCTAGAAATCGACGTCATGATGCGATCTAGGTAGTTTATCACCCGTCACGGTGTCACGGTCAGGCAACTTACCCTGCAGCTACAGCCTTCTTCGTAGCCACCAAGTAGGAAGGACTCGGCGCGAGGGCTGGCCACTGATTCAATGCATGTCGTGGTATAGGCCATATTTTGGGTGATGCTCTTTGACGACAACGCCGTGGTGGTGGAGAGGATATCGCGCCCTCTGTACGGATGATGCTTGAAAGTGGCATTGTAGAGCTGGGATTAAGGAAGAAAGGTTCAAGGCGGCGAGGCGGCTGGCGTAAGCTGAGATGAACTGTGTACAAGTAATTGACTAGGTACAGTAGCACGCCAGCTCATGGGGGGGGGGGGGCTTCTTTCTTCCATCTCCCCCCTCTTTGTCGAATCATTCCAGAGGCCCAGTTTGTAATATTGATCTGCTGTGCCGGCATTTACAGAAACGGGGAGAGAGACTTCAAGACACGGGGTACGGCGGCGAGACAAGAAACCAACATCACAGTATATCGAAAATAGTATCTACTATCTACAGACTAAAAAGCCCATCGTCACATCCCTAAATTCAACCAGATTTGTTATCCCTAGAGGGCTAGGGACAGTCTAAGATAAACGCTGTATGAAATTTAAAATTAGTGACAGAAGACACAGGTAGTTTACTGTAGTCTGTACTCCAAGAAGGAAGCTCAAACAAAGAAAAAGCAACACAAAATAGAAAAATGAATCATGATGGAGAAAAAAGAGGTATATACGCATAACTATAAAAAAGCCTCCCAAATGGCATTGCAAACTGGCGATAATATAATAAACCTCAAGGGCCTCCCTTCGTCGCAAGGCTCCCCCCCCCCCCTCCCAAAAAAAAAACACTGCTATGTCCCCATACTGATGCTTAAACCGCGCAAACCCTCTTTTCATATCATGCAAACACGCAAGACAAACCAGGCACTACAAATAGCCCAAAAGAATAGGGGAATAATGACCGCCTTACGCCGTGCCGTGCCGTGCTCTGCGATGCGTATCCTATACAAAACAAGAACCCATTTCCTTGATGGGAGCGAACAAAGGAAAAAGTAAATGAGAGATGGAAGACCGGGCGTGGTAGGTCTGTGAGTCGAGTATGTTTTGATGTTGCTCCGTCTGTCTTTCGGTGTTGTGTGTTGTGGTGTTCATTCATGCATGTGAGGTGAATGAATGTCGAGAATGGTGCCTGTACGCCGACCAATTGGTAATATCAAGTATGTGCTCGCAGAATAAGGCCGCCATAGTAGTCGATATTGGTCTGTAAATACCCCGAAGGAGGGCGATTTGTTCGTAGTGTGTAGTCCTTCATGGCCAATGCTGTACCCCCGGGGGTATCTTCTCCCGTCGTCCATCCCTCAGGCCACTCCCTTCTCTATAAATCGCCTCTCGAGATCGTGTATCTTCATCTGGACCGTAGGAGAATCCCCTCCAGATCATCCCTCTACGGCCGCACACTATACCTCCACTGCTCAACCCTATCCATTGACTTCCCCCCCACCGCAAGAGGCCCCAAGGCGCCCCCCGCGCCATACACACTCGCAGCCCCATGCTGCTGCAGTCCTGCTCCTCCCGATAACATACTCGCGCGATTCGCACCCCCAAGCCCATACGTATTCAGCGCCGGACTTGAAGCAGCTCCCTTGAGAGCATGATGCCCCCCTGTTCCATCATTCAAAGCCCCGCCTAGGAACCCCCCCGATCGTTCGAGATTTACCTGCGGCAACGTCGTGGGCATCTGCTTCCTCAGGGCTGTCATCTTGTTCTCGCGGTCCTGCGCCGCGCGCCGCTCACTTTCCAGACGTAGCCGTTCTTCCTGCAAGCGCGTGTTGGCAGCATCTCGCTTCGGGTGCGCGGACAGCACGTTGGCGAGACTGAGACGTCGTCGGCCATCGTCTCGGTCTTGCTGGGATGGCTGAGGTTGAGCGCCGGCCGCGTTGCCGAGGCTGATTTCTCGATCCCGAGCTTCGCGTTCGGCTTGGAGGCGTCGGCGGCGCTGGCCTAGGGTTTCTTCCTCCTCGCCTGCTACGTCAGGGGCAGATTCTTTCTTGGGATCGCTGTCTGACTTCTTCTTGTCGTCCTTGGCTTGCGCTTCTGACTCTGAGGCGCCTCCGAATTGGGTGAGTAGTTCGACGGAGAAGGCAGAACTGACTGGGCGTGTCTTGGGCAGTTCCCCTTCTTTTGTTGCCAGTCTGCGCCGTCTGTCACCTAGTGTCTCTTCTTCAATCTCTCCAACCACGGGGCTGCGGTCTGAAGAGCCTGACCGCGGTGTTACGCCTTCGGGATGAGGAGGCTGCAGAGCGCCCAAGCGACGCAAGCCCGACAAAGACATGTTGCTTGGACGGTCCCTGAGAGCGGGTTGGGTTGGAGGTGGTGGAGGCGGCGGATCAATCCCCTGCAGTCGAGCGCGGCGATGGCTGAGAGGTTCATTGTCCTCGATTTCTCGTCTTTCCATGAGGCCCAGAGGTCGTTCCAGGTCAGCCAGGTTCTTGGCTCCGCGCTGCATGGCTGCAATGATTGCCAGCGGCACGTCCTCGTCGTCTGATCCATCTTGATCGGGGCGCGTGTCAGAACCTTCCCATGCCAGGTTGATACGTTTGTCCTGCCGGTTCATCTTCTGCCTCTCGGCTACTGTGTCCATTTCCAAGAGCGTAGCATGGTTGCCAGTGGGAAATCCCTGTCCCATATTCCGCACCCGTTGCTTCTGCTGGTATTTTCGCAGCTGGAGCTCGGCGAGGAGAGTAGTGGGCGGGCCACGGTAGGATTCGCCTGGGATCTCGTCTTGGCCATCCTGTCCTTCTGCCCCTTCCGCGCCCTCTTCCTCCGTCTGCTGCTGTCCTTCAATCCCGGATGTTCCATCCTGCAGCTCTGCATTCTCGACGCCGGCCCGAAGGAAATGTCCGCTTTCTAGACTTTGTCTCCCGTCACCAGTGGGAGTCAGGGTATCGCCGACATGGGTAGAAGCGGGGACCAGACTGCTGTGCGGCCGCGATTCTTCACGGCTATCGGCAATACTGCTTGTGCGTTTGCTTAGCCACATCATGGAAGACCTCTTTTTCGGCGGCCGTGGTTCGGTGAGGAAGGCCTGCTCTGTGGCGGCAGAGAATCGAGCCTTGTTCTGCTCCTTTTGCTTGCCATGTGTCTCGTTTCCTAGCGTGCTGGCGTATGCATGGCCAGTGAAAGCGTTCACTGGCGCGGTGGCAGAGGCATCTAGGATACTGTCCAAAGTAGCCATGGCAGAACCATTTTTGATCTCAACGTTGGCTGCTTTGGAGGGAAGATCGAAGAAGGCACTCGCTCTAAGCTGTGACGGCAAGTTGCTCAGCATGGACATGACTGACTTTCTTTTGGTGGGTGCTTTGGACAACCGTCCGGGGCGGCGCAAGTGGCCCGACGCAGCATCACCAGCGACGGGCTCCTGCTCTGCAGAGAGTCGCTTCTCTTCATCCGCGGACTGAACACTCGGCGCCTCTAGAACTTCAAAGGGCCCTCCCAAGGTAGAAAGCGCTGCAAACGAGTTTCGATGAGTGGCCACGGGGTCCGGTAGCCAGGAGTCTTGAACCGGGGGTTCTGGTGACGAAGCTGGGCCGAACTCGCCATATGCGGACTGGCGGCGCTGATGAGGCATGGGCATGTCTGATGCGTCGAAATCCATCATGGCACTGAGAACTTGTGATCGTCTCTGGTCTCGGACAGCGGCTTTGGGCTTTGAGGAGAGTTTCGGTGGCAGGTTCAGCATGGCGGGCACGCGTGCCGGATAGTACAACATGTTTGTACCGGTGGACGGGTCGATGTAGGATGTTGGCCTGGCCATGGGGACTGACATTGGTCCTGGTGCGTATCCCGATGCGGGTACTGGCCCTGATCCATGTCCTGGTCCGGGTACTGGTATTTGTCCTGTTCGCTGTGTCGGCGATGTCAGGGCGGGCTCGAGATCATGGTGAGCGCCGGAAAAAAGTTGGTCTTCTGGCGCTTCCCAATGGACTCCATCGAAATCGACAAATGCGTCGCGGGCTTGTTCCAAGGTGGTGGTGGAATGGACACTTTCCGGACGGTACGCTTGCCTGACCTGTCCGGCAGAGTGCATGGGAGCAGTCGTGTAGGGGTAATGGAACGGTTGCGCTGCCGAGGAATGGCTTGCCATCTGATGAAAGGCATCTGTACTTTGCAGAGTCGCTGCTGTCGATTCTCGCGTCAGCTGCAGGGCCTCGGCGGAGTGATGTTCTAGCGGAGGTGCCGCGTCGGCTTCGTCAAACGCTTGCTGCGTCAAGGAGACGGGATCCGACTCGGATATCTCGGCCAGGGACAGCTTGCCGGAGCGAGCACTTCGAACAGAGGACTTGGCTGTCCCGTGGCGGGAGAGGATGGAATCAAACGTGATGTCGCCTCGACTGATGGAGTTTGCGGAGCCGGATGATCGTAGACGACTGGTGAACGACGTAGTGGGCGACATGACAAAGCCTGCAGGCGAATATCCACCGTAGCGGGCGGCGCTGTTGATGGAGACAATGGACGCCCGTGTCGAGAGGCGGCGGGAGGCGAGGGGGGGAGACGAGGCGGAATTCTCGTCAACGGAAGCCATGGTGGAGAGGGCCAGTCTGGCGGAGCGTCTGCTGTCGCTCCTCTTTAATTCGGTATGCAGGTCTCGAATGGCATCGTCGATGGAACTCGTCATGGACAGGCGCTCAGCGGTGGCCTCGAGTTGGGCAATGCTTCCAGCAATAGAAGGCGAACGAGGATGGGCGTGAGGATGAACCATGGGATGCGAGGGAAGGACCATGGGATAGGCCAAGGGCCGCGGATGAGCGATGCTCGTATCCGCGCGGACACTGGCTGTGCGCAGTGGACGACAGTCGTCGCTCAGGGAGTCGCTCAGGGGGGGGCTTGGCTCTGCGCCGCGCGCTCTGGTCTCGTGTTGCGGAGCGCTGCGGCGTGGGGCTTCGTCCACTCCGTCGGCACACGCCGTCTTTAACTCGGGCGTCATCGCAGGCGATAGTAGCCGCGATACCGTCGTCCACGCTGCGCCACGCCCGTCTGTGGCGATGCCTGTGGCGCTTGCGGCCGGACCGGGACGCGATGGCTGGACGCGCGCTGCTCTCGATGCGACTGGCGACGACGATGCTGCGTCTACGGCCGATGCTGCTGCGAACTCAGCCGCCATGGCCACCACTTGCGCGTAACAGCGTGAATACAGGTATTCTTACTTGTTCGGCGGCGTCTCCCTGCGTGGCCTGGTGCCTGCTGTTGCCGGGTGACTCGAATGCGTGTGGGCGTGGACTCCGTCGTCGAGGCATTCGAGATATCGAGGTCAACTTGTATGTACAACCATCGGCCAAGGCCCGTCGAGGACTCGAGATGGCGCTCGTGGCCTGGGCGCATATAATGCGAAAAGATGAGGGGATAAATTCAGATGCGCCAGCTGCGAGGAGAGCACAGATCGACCGGCCGGGTTCGCGCTGGAAGTTTCGTTTCGAGTTTTGACTTTGCAGTCTTTCAGTCTTTTGGATTTCAATTTCGATTCGAATTTCGATTTCGGCTCTCGGACGTCGAGGCGCCCTCTGGCCAAGAGCTACAACAAGATAATAAGAACGAATTCCTTAGCTTCGAGGCCGCGCAAATGTCAAGTGAGCCGAGCCTCCCGTACAAGGCGGGACGAAGAACCTAGGCGCAGCGCAGGCTAAATGGCATATGGGACCCCTGCAACAGGAACTTGTATGTAAAACGGGGAGCAAAGAAAAGGCTAAGATGAAGCTAAGAGGACGCTTAGAGGCAAACAGTCACAAAAGCCAAGATGAAGCCAAAAGCAGGCTAAAAATGCATGGAGGAAGCGAGAACGAGCAAAGGGAAAGCAAAGAGGAAGCGGACGGAGGGGAGGTTCAAGGAAAAGAGAGGAAGGAGAAGAGGCGCCGTGGCAGAAACGAAAGGACATGCCAACGACCGGCATGTGCCTCAGATGGTTGCGCAGAAACTCAATGCAAGCGTCGGGTTCCTGCAGCTCATGTAGGTAGCAGCAGCATTTGAGCAGCAATACCTATTTCGCAACTTGCCAGTATGTACATACCTCGTTCATCAGCACCAAGACAGCGCATCCAGCCTTGGTCTTTCATTTCCACATGCATGATGCTGCTCTAGGTACATACCTAGATCCTCGATGTTCATGTCACCCATTTCCGTGCGCCCCGCATTGCAGCATCCTGCCAAATCCGTACTCTGTATGAGGTATGTACATCCTGTACAGAGTACGGAGTAGACATGCGGAAATGGCAGTTTTGCGAGGTTATTTGGCAATTTGCTAGGTATGCATCCAGGTGCCCCATTATGTCTGACGCATGCGTCCTACAGTATTCAGTATGTACATATGTACATATGTACATACATGCTGTGACTGAGTTTGGCATCCTCTATGTACCTAGGCATGTCGGGGATCCTTACCTTAGGTATGTATGTACTCCGTACTCTGTATACCTACATACATACTCGATAACAGTTTCCTGCATCATCGTCGATGCGGCCAAGTCGCACAACCCCATAATCAAGTACAAATTACACTTTCCACGGAGTACATATGCACACACATACGATCTCATCTCATTTCCAGCTGGCCTTGCGCTCCTCCACATCTTCACTCACCTTGTCGATCCCTTTCCGTGTGCTACATACATGTACTCCGCACGTTCATATATTACAATCATTCATATTGTCCAGTTGAGCCGGCCACACAGACATAACAGGCGCGTTAAATATAAGGTGATGGTTGCTACGGACCATGGGCCCGTCACGGCAGAAACAATTCCTTGTCCTGAGCCGTGAGTCGTGGACTCGTGACACATGCGCAAGTTGCCATTCACACTATGTGCCGTTCCCGTCGTTCCCGCGGCGCGCGGCACCCTCGGCCTCTGACGGCTGGTTGAGTGCGACATTCCAGGCTACATACCTGTACAAATTACATACATACAATACATATGTTACATGTACATACCGCTTGCGGCGAGTGGACGCACCCAGATCTGAGAGCAGCCATCTGGGCTAAGGCGACGGGTTCTGTGTGCTTTTTTATGCCTCTGCAACTCCAGGAAGTATGAATGTATGCACGAAATGGGAGTGCATGTTTCATCGAGGCTTTGTCATGCACGGCTTCGCATAGGTACATACATATGCGCCTGCGGAACCGGCATGGCGTTGGAGGCTGGAGCTGCTTCGAGTCCGGAATCCGGATCCAGAAGGGGCTTGTGGCCGAATGGCCAGACATGTGCTGTATGTACATCCGGATCCGACAACGTGGATGAAACGGTATGTGAAACGGTGCATGAAGTCTGTTGCAGTTCTGTTGCAGTTGCAGGGCGAAAAACAAGCGAGTCTCCACGCAGCAGCTGAGGCTCAACTTCCAAGACTCGTCAAGACTCAAGAGTGTACTTACAGATTGCCACAAGTTAGGCACAACTCGCAAGTTACATGTGTGTATAAAAGACTCAATTTCTCAAGACTCAAGAGACAGAGCCTCACGTGACTGCTTATCGCTTTCGGATCACCGGCACCTACGAATAGACATGCATGATATGATATATCCGTATTGTTGACCGCGTGCGGTACACCGGATGTGCCTGAAATGAGGCGGCCTGGGTATCGTGTTGCTGTCCCCAAGGCCCAAGGCCCATTACCCAAGGGCCAAATCCGCAATCCGCATTCATCCTCTCCCTGCTCTGGGGCTGACTCCTGAGTTCTGAGCAAAGCAAACAAGTGGCACAGGCCGGCGACGGGGAGCATGACTCCGAATGAGGGATTGCCGAGCATTGTACGGAGTACGTTATGTACTACACATACGTACGGAGCATGGTACGACAAACAGCTACGACTGGCAAAAAAAGGCTTGAAGTCCCCGCCGGAACCGAACCGGTTTGCCTCGTCTGTCAAGACTCAAGAGTCAAGACTCAAGTCAAGTGTCAACGGCATGCTGTTGTTCATGCGCGCCATCATTCGCTGCTCCACCCACCCAACCCACCAATTCAAGCCCAAGATTGAAGGGTTGTAGATCTCGAGAAATTCGGTAATTCCGAATTCGCTTACCACAGCCGGACCGGCGCCACTCAGCGCACTCACTAGGCCACTCCCCGGGCCACTCGCCAGCCCATCGAGGCCGACCACGCCATGCACCATCGTGAGCTGAGCTGGCTGGCCGCCGACACCGCCCTCATCGAGCCGACGCCTCCCCTGCCTCCCTACTGGCCTCGTTGAGTCTGTCTTGTTTGCTGTGTTGCTTCACTCTCCAACAAGGCGTTGCCAACAACACTGCATTCTGCGTCGTGAAAGCTGAGTTGGCTCAACATTGCGCTCGTCGTTGAGGCCGCAATTCCCCTCATTTGCCACCGCCTTCTCCTCATTCCGCGCCTACCCCCTCCGCCGCTGCCTGCTCTGTGCAAGCAGTAACCACGCAGCGTCCGGCGACAATCGACTTGCCGGCGTACATTGAGCCCGGTATTGTCTCGTTGCGTGGTTCTTACATTGACTATTGCTACGAATTCTATCGCGGCTTTGACACAACATTGACCCTGTGCTTTCCTCCTCGACCGCTCATCCCCTGTCCCGACTTCTCGAGAGGAACCATTCGACTCAAAAGACTCAAAAAAGGGGGACAATACAAAACGGCAACGCCCAACGGTCGGCCCAGCCAGCATGGCTGCCACCAGCCCACCTAAACGACGCTTTGCTCCCGTGCCGCTCGAAACGACTTTCCAGTCCGTTCGAAAGAACAGCCTGCGTGGAGGTCACCGCCAATCTGGTCCCGTTGCCGAGCCGACTCCGGAGCCGTCTCCTCAATCATCATCACCGCCGATATCACAACATGTGCGACTGAAGCGTCGCTTCAAACCTCAGCTCATCGAAACATCTCGCCGGACAAGGCGAGTGGGCGACCCGGGCCCCGCCACGAGGCCGACCGATAAAACGGACATTACACCTTACACGAACCACATATATGCCGCGAGATCCCGGTACAGGAAAAAACATGGAGAGACCATAGGCGAAGAGTCACCCCGGCACTGTCCGTCTACGAGGCGAGAGTCGGAAGATGAGACCGTCAAGGACTATCTGTTGGAGATTGCTGCCCGGGAAGCCTCGAGGCAAATGGTCGAGGAGGCTCTAGCTGCGTTTCCCAACAGTCGAGCTCGTGAGGGCGGCGTCGCTCATTTCTACTTCCGAGAAAGTTCTGGCAGCGATAAGTCTGCGGAGGAGTCACAGCAAAATGAGCATGACGATGGCGCTGCCCAGTCTAGGAGTCGCAGGAAATCATCCGACTTGGGGTTGAACTGGTGGCAGAAGCACATGCAAACCCATGCCCAACAGCTGGCGCATGAGCGGGGGGATGAAGTACAGGCGCTGGACGCGGATGAGGACACTATTATGCGGACGGATTCAGATCTCGACAGGATGGAGTTGCCGTTACCGCCGGATCCGCTGTGGACGACAAGCAATAGAATCAGGCCCGAGGACAGGAGGGAGTCCATGGCCGAAGTAGAAGAATGGGAGGATGTCCAGTCATCATTTGAACGACCAGGACACGACGGTCCTGCGTTGGCTGCGTATGGCAGGTTCCAACAACCCCAAGGTGATGACGATGTAGCCCGTGGGCGGGCATTCCATGATCATTCAGTCTTTGGATTCAGTCCAACGGCTGGTAGTCGCTCTGCAGCAGCGGATCGCGGTCGGCCCTTCGGTGCTTTTGGCGTAAAGCCAGACGACCCCAAGCGGCAAACCGTATCGCCCCCGATGCTCGGCAAGGACCTAACATTCCGCCTATGTCCGTCCCCGAAACAGACCAAACTCGAGACCGATCACCCATTCTTCCGAAACGAATCTACCAAGCACGACCAACGCGATGTGACCGGTCAGGGCGGCCTTTGGCAAGGCTACTGCTTCCGCTCAGAATCCAATGCCGGCTGCTACGTCGTACCCTCCAGCGCCCAGGGGCCCAATATGCTCGTCACGCCATATCCACCCGGCAGTCCCCGAGACCATCTAACCGGTGGCCAAAAATCCCAATCCATTACCGAAGAACCCAAATCGATGCTCTCCTCCTCTTCCTCTCCTCATCCATCAGAAACTTCCACCACAACCACGAACCCCCACGCCGTCGTTGCTCCCCGAACCAGCCACCCCAAACCCTCCTTCGGCCTCCACCTACTCCACGGCCTAGATGACCGCCTCCGCCGCGAAAAAGCCCAACTCGAGCGCGACGAAAAAATTGCCTCAGAATTCGGTGACGACTTCGTCACACAAGTCTACAATTACCTCTCCCTGGGATACCCCGCCATGGCGCACTCCTTTGACGAGGAACTCTCCAAGATCTCTCGCGTGAGTGTCGAGGATCTCTGCCAGAATGACGCAAAGCAAATGGCCAAGGGGCATATCTTTGAGATGAATCTGCAGGAGACGCCTGAGGAGGAGAGGTGTCCGCGGTGGAAGGCTCTGAGAATCTATATTGGGGAGTGGGCGAGGCAGCATCCTAATTTGGATAATTTGGATGGGGTGGCGTGGGGGGTTAGGGAGAGGAGGGGAAGTTGGGCTATTTAGAGGGTTACTTACTTAGAGTTGGATGGGTTATTGGCATTTTTGTGGGATGTGATGTTCCACGGGATGCAGGATTTACAGCGCGAATGACAGGGTCTGGTATTGGGGGGGCGGTGGGAGTTTCGTTATGGGAGTTCCTGAGCCGTTTGGAATCAACAGCGCGTCTGCTTAGAAAGGCTACTTTACACGAGAAATAAGTGTGTTTTCCCGCCCACACCGGCGGGAGCCGATCCATGGAATGTTCGCCGATGGTTCAGGGATCTGTGATGGATGATGGGTGAGAAGGGCCCATTTTGTCAGTGTTATTCTATCTCGCTTGCTGTGTTCTCGATCCTACACGAGTGTGCAGGTATGACAAGCGCCAGCATCCCCGAGATATCACCCACGTTGCGAATCATGGTGCACCCAAGAGCCGGTGATCAAGGGGCGTACATAAAGAGGCGTGTTTTGAGCGGCTGTGTTTTGGCCTGGAGGTATTGGGTACAGTAGCATCCGTTGTGTTCTTGGCCGCATTTCATTGGAAAATTCGAATAGTTCCTTGAGTCAATACAATATGTTCCTCATGGATAGTCTTCCAAATCAACACGAATTGTCCAACCTTCAAGTTAGATGACTCTATATACATAGTAAACACATGCAATCTGCTCAGGTATCTGGACAGGTATTCGCGTAAAAAGCATACTCTTGCTTGAAAATAGCTGCAGCCTACTCCTACTGGCCGATACTCAGAATTTGAAAGCCCGCTCTCTCTTCAGAGATCAACTATAATATTGGCAGATGAAGCGGGCACGTAGGTTAGGTAGTATGAATAAGGTACATATGTACATGTGTATGTGCCTGGCGCGGCGGGGATTTCTTTTTCCCGTGTCCCGCAGCAACGCGACCCCCCGCGGCACCCGTCCAAAAAAATCGGCCCCGACGACAAAGCTCCTTGGCTGCAGTCATCACGTTTTGGGGCACTCTGAGCATCGCCGCCAACATTCCGCATTGTCACTGAGACCAGGATCATCAGAGCTTGAGTCCCGGCAAGTGACCGCCAAGATGTCACTTAGTAAGTGTAGCCCAACTGGATCATCTAGATTCCTCCAGTGTTCGGAACGGTCAACGTCGTGAAGTGAAGCTAATGGCTGGTGCGCAGATCTAGATGTTTCCAATGGTAATTAAGATGCAACTCCCGGACGAGAACCCCATGCCCCCTCGGATAACGCTTCAATAAAACAACCAAAACGAATTTGGCTTGACAACTAACGTATTGCTTCCGAATAGCGGCGGTTATGAAGGACGAGCAAGGTCGGCCCTTCATCGTCGTCAGGGAGTAAGCCGCCCCCCTCCGAATTGAATTTGTGTCATGGTACGCGTGCGATCGTATGTGCTCACAACTTGCGCAGTCAGGGAAAGAAGAAGCGGCAATTCGGAAACGAGGCCGTCAAGTCCCATATCCTCGCCGCGAGAACGGTCGCCAACATTGTCAAATCGTCTCTCGGCCCCCGCGGTCTCGACAAGATCCTCATCTCCTCCGATGGCGACATTACCGTGACCAACGATGGCGCCACGATTCTGCAGCAGATGGAAATCAGCAATCACATCGCAAAATTGCTTGTCGAGCTGTCAAAATCTCAAGACGACGAGATCGGTGATGGTACGACCGGTGTCGTTGTCCTGGCCGGCGCTCTGCTGGAGCAAGCGGCCGATCTCATTGACAAGGGCATCCACCCCATCCGAATCGCCGATGGCTACGACCAAGCCTGTGACATTGCCGTGGCCGAGCTGGACAAGATTTCAGACACCATCGAATTCACAAAGACAGACACGGCCAACCTGGTCAAGGTGGCCCGAACAAGTCTGGGGAGCAAGATTGTCTCCAAAGCCCACGATCAATTCGCAAACATTGCCGTCGATGCCGTGCTATCCGTTGCCGATCTTGAGCGAAAGGACGTCGATTTCGAGCTGATCAAGGTTGACGGCAAGGTCGGAGGGTCGCTCGAGGACACCCTGCTCGTCAAGGGCGTCATCGTCGACAAGGACTTCTCGCACCCGCAGATGCCTTCCGAAGTGCGCGATGCCAAGATTGCGATTCTGACGTGCGCGTTTGAGCCTCCCAAGCCCAAGACCAAGCACAAGCTGGAGATTACCAGCGTGGAAGAGTTCAAGAAGCTCCAAAACTACGAGAGAGAAAAGTTCATCGAGATGATTCAGCAGGTCAAGGACACGGGCGCCAACCTGGCTATCTGCCAATGGGGATTCGACGACGAAGCCAACCACCTGCTCTTGCAGAATGAGCTCCCGGCCGTGCGGTGGGTCGGCGGTCCTGAGATTGAGCTGATTGCCATTGCCACCAATGGCAGAATAGTCCCGCGGTTCGAAGATCTCAAGCCCGACAAGCTTGGCTCGGCTGGCGTGGTCCGGGAGATGACTTTTGGCACTACAAGGGAGAAGATGTTGGTCATTGAGGAGTGTGCCAACACGCGTGCCGTGACCGTCTTTTGCCGCGGCAGTAACAAGATGGTACGTCCAAAAAAAACAAATGCCATCCATTTTATGCCTCTTCACTCCACAGGAGAATCAAAAACAATGGAAACACAAGACGTAAATTCTGACAAACTAACACCCCGCCTAGATCATCGACGAAGCCAAGCGATCACTGCACGACGCCCTATGCGTTGTCCGAAACCTAGTCCGCGACAACCGCGTCGTCTACGGAGGCGGTGCCGCCGAAATTGCCTGTTCGTTAGCCGTCGAGGACGCCGCAGTCCAGACACCCGGTCTCGAACAATATGCCATGCGCGCCTTCTCAGAGGCCCTGGACACGATCCCCATGACACTGGCCGAGAACAGCGGTCTGAACCCCATCTCTACGCTCGCTGAGGTGAAGAGCCAGCAGGTCAAGGGCGGCCCGGACACCCGGGGTAGACTGGGCGTTGACTGCATGGGACGGGGCAACAATGACATGAAGGATGCGTTTGTGATTGACCCGTTGATTGGGAAGAAGCAGCAGCTGCAGCTGGCGACGCAGCTGTGCCGAATGGTGCTGAAGGTGAATAATGTGATTGTTTCGGGGACGGATGACAATGACTTTTAAGTGCTGGCTGTGAGCTGCTGTCTTTTGGTCTGGATTTTGGGAAGATGATTGGGGGGAGAGTGGGGGTAGGGAAATAGGAAAGGAACAAAAAAGGCATATAGAACGGAACTATTCAGCGCAGATATCAAAGTTCAAGGTATGGCATAATACATTTGCTCAGACTCGGTGCTGAGTCCATCATATTGAAGGGCAGGTTGAACGAGAAGAGGGCATGTTGGCGTCCAGGATCCAGTCCCACCAACGTTTTAATGACGCATCCCGCGACTCCACTTTGACCCTGCAGCTCAGTCAGTCAACACTCACAAGTTACAGCTTCACACGACTTCACGCCTCACGACTCACCCGACGTCCTGTCCTCTCACACCTCTGCATCATCTTCCTCGCCTTCCCTACTTCATACCAGCATGATCGCCCTCAAGACACAACAAGCATCTGATTCCACGCCAAACCGCTCGCAGGCCGTCGCAGAGCCCTCCACATCCCGCATCGTACCCAAGCCCGTTCCCTCATCACAGGCCAAAGACCCTCGCGGCTACCAACTCGAGCAGCTCCGACGACGATTCTCCCCCAAGGAGACCGCGCTCAATGGCGGAGACACGTCTCTCGTGTTCCGGCTGAAGCCTTCAGATCCGGATTTCCCGTTCGAACTCACTCATCTGGAGTGTCATGTGCGCGTTCCTGCGCGGTATCCAGCCGAAAGACCAGTGCTGCAAGTCCAGAACAGCAATATTCCTCGGGGCTTTGCCCTCAATATTGAGAGGGGATGGGATAGGTTAGCTAGGGAGCGCAAGGGGGCTACTATTCTTTCCATTGTGAATGCTTTGGACAGGAACCTGGAGAAGTTGTTGTCTCAGGAGAAGCAGGAAACCGTCAAGTTGGTGGCGTTCAAAGATGCGAGACATCTTGATGCCGCGGGCTCGGGAGAGCCTTCAGGGCAGCCGCAAGGAAAGCAAGGGCCTATGAAGCCAAAGTCTGCATCAAGTGCGTTCGCGTCTGAGCCCTCTTATTCTAGACAGCAGGTTGCAGAGGCCAAGGCAACGAGAGCCCAGCACGTGCGCCAGCTGGAAGCTCGCATGGGCCGGATGCCCCAATTCCGATCGTCTGCAGATGGAATCGTCTTTACGGTACCCATTGAACCCAAGAGGAGGAGTGAACTGCCGACTGGGCTTCGATCAGTGACCAGCCTGCACCTGATTGTGCCGCTCCTGTACCCGCTGCAGGACCTGAGGATTCAGCTCAATGATGCAGACGCTGCTGATGCGGAGCCGGTGGAGGATTTGTTCGCCAAGCAGACAGCAGAACGAAAGTACATGTCTCTCACGAGCCATATTAACTATCTGGTGCAAAATATGCACATCTTGGCCAAGCAGGCCAAGGAATCGGGTGAAAAGAGCGAGGCACAAACCGCCGCAGCAGAGTCTTTGAACCGGGCCTCCTCCGAGACCCCGACTGCTGGACCCTCTGCACCGTCCCGGAAGGGAAAGGAGAAGAGCCATGTCCAGGTCATTCCGCGGCCGCCAGAATGGGACCTGCCTCAAGATGAGAGCGAAGACGACGACGACGAGGGAGACGACTACGGAGATTCACACTCTGGCACAGATGAAGACGAAGGCGATGCGGAACTACTGCGCAAAACGACAACAAACCCCCCAGCAGACGCATCACCAACCGAAACCATAGAAAAGGGCACAATGCTATCGTTCCCTTCCCTTGAGCTCTACGGCATCGAGGTCCTGCAAATCTCCCTCCTAAGCCTCAGCGTCAAGTGCGAGCGCTGCAAAACCACAAACGACCTCACAGGCCTCAAGCCCCGAATGGAAAAAACCGTCCGCTGCACAAAATGCGCCGTCCCCCTCACAGCCCAATTCCATCAGACCCTACTACACGAGCACTCTTCCCGAGCTGGCTTTATCCACCTCTCGGGCTGTAAAGTCGCCGACATGCTCCCAAGCACCTTTGTGCCCACCTGCGCAGGCTGCTCAACCCCCGGCCCCTCTCTCGTGTCCGTCCGCGGCGAGAGCACAAGCAACGTATGCCGCGAATGCCACGCGCACTTCACGTTCAAGATCCCCGAGATCAAGTTCCTCTTCATTTCGCCCGGGTCGCTGGCGCCTCGGTCCTCCGAAGCTGGTCTGCGCCGCAAGATGGAGAAGCTGGGCTTGCATGCTGGGGAGCAGCTTCCGGGGAGGGGCACCTGCGGGCACTATCGCAAGTCGTATCGTTGGTTTCGCTTCTCGTGCTGCCAGCGGGTGCATGCGTGTGATAAGTGTCATGATGAGAAGGAGGACCATGTGAATGAGTGGGCGAACCGTATGGTGTGCGGGTGGTGTAGTCGTGAGCAGACGTTTACGGTGGAGGCGTGCGCGTTTTGTGGGCGGAGCGTTATTGGGAGGAAGGGGAGGGGGTTTTGGGAGGGGGGAAGGGGGACGAGGGATCAGAGGACGATGAGCCGTAAGGATCCGCGCAAGTATAAGAGGTTGGGGGAGAAGAAGAAGGACTGATGGGGTAAGGGGCATGGTTCGTGTGTTGGAGACTTGGAGACTTGGAGACTTGGAGACTTGGAGACTTGGAGACTTGGAGACTTGGAGACTTGGAGACTTGGAGACTTGGAGACTTGGAGACTTGGAG